>JANTCA010032201.1:0-70526 GCA_024741275.1 Chironex yamaguchii | reverse complement strand
ATGTTGGAGGCTTGTTCAAGACACTGGAAGGGATTCTGTTTATTCTCAAACAGTTAGCTCATTCGTGCTATGCCATCATCAAAATCAGTATCGGTGAGGAATTTAGCCAGATGACAAACAAGAAAGGAATATTTATGCCCCCTTGGCACCGTAGACTGGAGGTGCTAGATTACTGAAGAATTTACACTCAAACTTTTAGCCAAATAAGTAATTTCGGAAAACTGCGGTCAACTACCTCAGACGGCTTACTAAGACTGTGAAATAGATCATTACCAAAAGAAGTAAATTACGACACGGTTATAATTCTGCAGATTCGAAGTCTCCCTGCCATCACTTACTAGTTGGCCTAGTTTGAGGACGACAGTTTCAGTTGCCAACCTACTGTACAGGGAGGATCCGTGGCTTGATCGATATTCGCCATATTTGTAGAATTGCCAACATAAAAAACATTGACACTCGCTAATGCAGAGATCGGGACACGATTGAATTGCAGAGGACACTAAATGGACGACCGACGTTCAAAAATCTTACAATACAAAGCACGAGGTGTTTTGAAAGTGCGAATTGTAATTAATTTCAGGGTACAAAACTCATTTTCAGGCCTCCCACGTAACAAACAAAGTGAAGTAATTGAAATGGTTTAAAACAATAGCTGCTTGTAATCCTACATGTTTTCAACAAAACGCAAAGTTTATGTATGCAATTCAAAAACTCACTCAAAAAGAAAAACGAAATATGGCATAACAATCTTGACCCTTTTCTATCGAATGTGTGGCGCTTTGATACCTTAATTGTACTCCTGAGTTTCAAAACATTGCTTAGAAGAACAGACAAGAATTTTCCCACAACATAGCATGCTCTTGCACCTAATTGGGTTGTCATGAACAAATACGCTAAAAGGTCATAAGCCAAACTAAACTTGTTTCAGATTTGATTTACACACCAAGTCGATAATTTCAAATACATCTTCAAGTATACAAGGCTTTGAGGCGAAAAACAACATCACTAGCCAGCGTTCCTGGGCATTTTTATGGGCGAGGCGCTGAATTTTTCAACCGTCTCTTCCATACACAGTGTTTTCAAAATACAGTCACTCTGGAACCATGCCTTTTACAAAAATTCATACAGGCGTTCTCTCGGAAAACACTCTCTAGCGTGGACAGTCCAGACTTAAGGGCGCTTAACCTCATTTTCAGGCCTTGCGCCAAGTGATTTTGGGTACTAGACCGCTTCCATGATACCAGTGAATGAGTTGTTTACAACTTAGCTGTAGTTTTAGATTTCTCCAAGTATACATACCAGGCCTTTCATATTCTTCGCATATCGTACTGTACTAAGTCAAGTTTGTCGAAAGATCTTGGAGTTAGTCTGTAGGTGCAAAGCGTTAACTCCTGCATCGTCCAACAGGTATACACTACTGATACTCCGTATGGTTATCAAAATAGAAAAATAACTGTTGAAAGCTACCTTGAAAAGTGACAAAATAGTGCAGTCATGTTCAAAATACCACATCACAATCATACCGAATGGGAACTACAAGTTACTAATAATGGAGCATAACGGGGGAAGTGGTCTAATCGAAACGAATATTACGGCTACACCTTTAAGATGTCATGGGCCATTCGAAAGCCCTTCAAGCACTTGCTACACTAAC
Organism: Chironex yamaguchii; assembly: GCA_024741275.1. NCBI lineage: Eukaryota > Metazoa > Cnidaria > Cubozoa > Chirodropida > Chirodropidae > Chironex > Chironex yamaguchii. The sequence continues at coordinate 68,872 of JANTCA010032201.1, read as the reverse complement.
AAAAAACATTAAACAGGTCCCCTAAGTAACCCAATATTTGAACACATCTAACACAAGGTAACTTAACTAGGGCTAAAGATTTGAATAACTGAATTCTACGTCTGAGTGCCAGTGAGCCAAACAGAAATGATTCCATAATCACTTGACTACATCTGGGGTGATTTTTCAGTAAATATTTTGTTTCGGCTGACAAAAAAATTATAAATTTATACAACATCCAACTCCGCTATTATCTTACTTAGCACATTAATAATTTGCAATAACAAATGAGAGAGCTAATAATAGATCACCAAAAGCGAAACACCAGACACCGAAACTTACTTATATCAGCTCTGCTTGGAAACATTAAAATTGGCAACAAAATTCATTGAGTAACTATAACAACCAAAACACAGTGAATAAAAACTTTATTCGCGTAAATTCCTCCGATTGACCTCCCTAATAGCAACTGATTTCTCACTGTGATACTGTCTCTTACGCTACTAACTACCTTTCTTTTATCTTGCCTTTATTTGGGCTAGATACGCTTCCTGCGACCAAGTGACGGTTACAAAAATGGTTTAAATACCTTGTCGCGACAGTAGACGAGGTTGATAGAGTTTTAAGTCATAACAAAACTACTTTCTTGACAATAATACTTTCTTCATAATCACAATTTTACTTCTTTTCCTTATATCCAAGCTCCCACCTCTTTCCAAACGGGCAACCGAATGCCAGCAACGTGCAAATTGAGGTAGTCTAAATCCCTTTACAACTCAAAAGAGGTCGATGACGTCAGTTGCAAGAAATTAATATGTGAACTTCAAAGACTTGGTAGATGTAAGGTGTCGCACGACTAGGACTATACAGCTCTAAAATGAGCGTAAAAATCGTTCTCTCCCCCAGAAGCGGCAAAGTTAAACTTTAAATTGGTTATACACTAGCCCTGTCGCGCTAAATTTTGTGAATGATAATAAAACAGATGTATTTTAAACATTCTTCTTCCTTTAAGCATTTTCTGAATGTTTACCTGATGTTAGACACAGACCGATCTTTCGACAACTACTTACTCATATTCATGGAAGTATGTATAACACGAAGAAAAATAGTAAGGGTTATGCCTGCAACCTAAACACCGTTTCTCCTCGAGTAATTTGACGTGATCATTTCAACTTTGCCTCTTCGTACGTCCATAAATTACGCACGTTCGTGTAGTAGAAATCATGACACAAATTTTGAAGTCTAAAAAGGCAACGTCATTGCACTCTCCAGGGCAGAGTATCTACCCAAAAGTCAGAACGGGTTCAATAGTTCAATTTCCATATATAAATCCAAATTTTCAAGGGGATTTTCAACATTTGTACCACAAAAAATTTGTTCAAATACTCGTACCAGTAAACGTATGGATAAGAAAAAATATTAAACAAGTGTCGCTGTCCAATGACGTACAAGTGTCAAAAGTAATAAGATGTCTGACCCCACCAGATGCCAACCATTATATGTCACTAGTGAAGGGTGGACCTATAAAAATAGGTCTTCTCGGATGGTGGTAAAAGCATTCTGTCTAAAACCTTGTTAAAAGTGAAATTAGTCAAAGAATTCCCACCAAATAACAAAAATACTAACATACTTTACAACAAAGTATTCAATGCACCACGTTAAAGTTTTCATCAAATCAGCAAGGTCATGCACTTACTAGCATCGATTAGTCGCCATTTGGGAATTAGTAACATTGATACAACGAGATTGAGGTTCAAAAACAGCCCCAGGCATTTCGTGTGACGTGCTATCGAGCAGGCTGGTAAGTTCCAGGGCCGGTTGGCCTGGTAATGACAACGACCTGTCAATACCATTGAACTCTAAATAAAAGGCATTCTTAGAGTGCCGAGATACAGTGACAATAACAACGCTGGCATCGAGTACTTGGTCCTCAGTTATGGAAGAGAATCGTCTCTTATGAACTTCTCGCACATAGAATCGTCAGTGCCCGAGTATAATCATTATCTAGTCGTGGTCCGACGGATCTCCTTCTGACATTGTGGGTTTCCACTCTTTCCTTCGCTTAATTTATGAATCAATCTACTTATCAAGCAGACTTCAACACTAATAGGGTGTTTTCAGACGGGGCAATACCATCTGACAAAATTCCAGTGTCGGTCACTTTTCACATGCACCGCAAAAGTTTAAGTTGATTTAAGTTAAGTTTAACGATATATTCCTCCAAACAGGTGTTTAACCACCTCGAAGTAAACAAACACAGTTTCCAGCACTACAAGGTACAACTTTACTAAGGAATAAGAAAAACTTAATAATCAGCACGTCACTGTTATTCACAAATAATCATGGGAGGACGCAGTGGCAAAAATGGTACTTTGTGGTGTCACTGAAAAGAGATTATGTAAGGAAAATATGCTAAGTGTAGACTTCAAACAGGTCCAAACTGACCTCAGTTTCTCTGAACCTAAACAATTTTTCTACTATTGCTAAAGTAAATAACTAAATTTGAAAAATAAGCTCTCATTAGTTGAGACTGTAAAGATTACTGCAGACCACTGACAATGGGATAAAGTCAAAACTAGCATCAAGGCACGGAAAATACGTTTGTTTATCTGAGATCTTGAGCCAAACAAAAAATGTTGAGGTAAAGGTGGGGTTACTCTATCAACACTGACTGTTATGTCGTACACTTACACATTAAACACATTCAACGGATACGTCCCTACAAGATCTGAGGGGAAATGCGACGTGAAAATCCCTTTTTCGAACAGCGGTCTTAAAATTAAATTGAGAAGAGATGCATTTATATTATATTCGGGCAGCCCCCATCAAACCATACCTCTTTATTTGCGAATCTTGGCTCTCTTGAATATAAACGAAATTGCCAGCCACCCGAAGCATCCACGTTAATACTCTTTGCTAAGTTTTCTAATGTCTTTTGATGATGCGGATCAAATTGATATGCTAATGTCAAGTGAAGTTGGCGTCCATGTGGATTTGCCTTAACATCTTCAAAAAAACAAAAAATCAAGTTAGACAGAAGATACAATGGGATGTTACTTGGTACAATGAGGAATTCCTAAGCTTTACCTATGGTTTCCATCAATTTTGGTAAGTCACAGTCCAAATACTGGAAAAGATACAAAACACATAGTGTCAGATGCGATATGATATGGAAAGACATTGTAGAAGTGACAACCTGTAAATGAGATGGAATCCGTCACGCAATTATTTTGCTTGAGTCAAAATAAAATCAAAATATAAAGGGCATTGCAAGTCTAACACCTACAATTTGTCACTTATATGTGTGACACTCGCACTTACGCAAAGTCAAGCCACCTCACGGTGTATATCGCTCGGTAACTAGTCGATTTGGTCTCTTCTCCGACGTTGTCCATGTTAAGTCCAATGTCAGTTAAGACATTTTTGATGGTCCATTTTTCCAAAATTTATCCATACCTTAAATAGCATATAGTATATGGTATATTAAATAACCCTCTAGACCGGTTTACCGCGTATTCTCTCAACATAAAATTAGTTTATTTGCAGGGTAAGAATCATGACATTAACTCCCCGGCAGATTTGGTAAACGAAATAATTTCAATATAAAAAAAATATGTTCATCACGTTTGTAGGATTACTTGGCGAAGAATGAAATACAAAGTAAAATTCGAAGTTGAGCAAATAGCACTCCTTTCTGAAGGACTGTACACTGAAACTTAGACCATTTACAAGATTACTTTGATATTTTTTACGTATTACGAATCTGAGTATGCAAGTAACTTTTGTAAATGTCTGGATTTCTGAACAACCTTGCCGTGATCCCGTGGCTTATTTTTGTTTGCGTGTATGTAGCGATAAAAGACAACTCATTGTCCGGTTTGTGTTTCACTCTTCTTTTTTATCACCATCGGGGAAAATATTAACTCGCCCTTAGCTTAAGCCCTAATTTAGCTACGGGGGTTATAAACAGTTGTTTTCGAATTAACGACCCCTACAGAGGACAGGATACCGCAATTACAAACATGATCTCAGATAAAATTGTGGACTAAATGGGTGAGAAAAATGTGTAAAAATTTACTTTGTTAGATTCACAAGAATGCCACACTGACTTGTCGATTTATTACAAGTTATGCCATGTGTATCAACACTTTTCAGTTGCAATTTAAAACAGCAGACAGCGAAGACAGGAAATAACGCAGGAATAGCAAACAATAGGGAACGATAACAACTGACTGACGTAAAGTCAACATTTTAATGTCGGCTGGGACACTGGTTAACCAAGACATGAAGTCGGCAGATGAACATAAAGACAACACAGTAACAAAATAAAACATAAGTTTAGGATCTAGAAAGTGGTTCTTTATCACCTAAGTGGAACAACACCAAAGAATCTAGCTTCTATTTACACTTCAATCCTCTTTGGTTAAGGCAGTTAAAAGACTTTTACTGTGCACCCCACGATATAACATAAATAAATCTTAGTTCTAAGAACAAAGTAACGCTTTCGTTAACATAATTTTATCTTTAATGGGAGTAAATGATGTAAATTCAGGAATCACGCTGTTGAAAAGTTAGGACAACGACAGTTGTCTCCTTGCACTTGCACATAAGAACTGTAACCTAGTCATGAGCTGTAACTGGAGGGAGTAGAACAAAACACTGAGTGTCTACCTAATCACCAGAGGTGTTAAAAATATGTATTATGTAATTTCCATAGCTAATGGGGGTGCAAAAAAAAGAACAAGAAAAATCAAAGGCAAGCCTTGTTTCTATAACAAATGATTTGCTTACCAGACACAGCGCATTATGTCGCATGGCGTTAAGGCAGATAATTTCAAATACGATACGTTTAACGTCCTATGCTGCGTTTACACTAGTACCGAAACACTTGTACTACGGATCAGCCTTGCGTTTTTAACACAACACGTCAGCCGATACACTATTGTACTCATTATTCAACACAGTTTTGTATAAGTGAGGAAAGAGGCCATTGTTTATCTGTATGACACTGAAATTGTACAAAAGCGATCCTAGTATTGCAAACTTCTTAATTTCAGACTCTTCCCCAAACACGTGGTTTTTAAGCGTACCTAAACGATCCGGGCGAGGTCTCTAACACCCAGTGTTTATAGCAAGCACTAGAATAACACGAGGAATTGGGAGTGGAGTGGAGCAACTATACCTACACATATGAAAAGCCTTTTAAAAAACAAGCTAGCAAAGCGGTCCGAACTTCCTAAAAATCTGATGAGATTCATTACAATAACAACAAATCAGTTTGACTTCTGACTAAACGTCCCCTCGTGCCTTACCCAATAAAAGAAAACAGTCAGGTGGATTATAGAACATGCTATCAACCCAACGATCGAGTGAAAGGCCATCAAACAGTACTTACAACAAACTCAAATGGACACGAGAAAAAAGTAAGGCGAGTAAGCAGCTTAAAGGTCTACTCCGTTCGGTGAAGATTGGAAACAATAGCCTAGGCAAAGTCACTGTGAATTCTTTCCTTTCTTATGAAGTCATAAAATGTTCCGAAGTTTGAATATTAAAATGTAATGGCAGGACTCAGTTGTGAAATTAGTGTTCATGAGTGGCCAAATTCAATCTCAAAAAATCTTTTTCCGTAACGCTACGGATGAGGAAATTTGAATTGGACTCTTCAGAAGTGCGATAGCTAGCAATAAAACACACTACACTTTTGACATTTTTAAGACGTGAAAAAACAATAATGAAGTACCGTCAGATATCTGTTGCAAACAGCCTTCTACAAATGATCAAATTTAAGTAAAGAACAAACCAAATATCAATAAGTAACAATTCAGTTTTCTCTATCCATTTAGACGAATCTGTATCCTCCGAATCCACAAGACCTGAAACATTCTCTACATATATCTTTTGCACTGCTCTGTTACTATAGTGATTATCCTGCTATGCGTTCTCTCCTTTTTGGACAAATGCATACTTGTCGTTTCAAGAAATAGTTCAGCTATTTCTATGTCCAGCTAGCTAACGCATCTACACCAGCGTCTTTGAAGTGCTTAATCTTCTGTCGGGCAAAAAGAATATCAGATACTGGGAACTTTTGTGCGTGTGATAGAAAGAACACCTTGGGGTTTTCAGCGCTTAATATTACTAGGCCTGATAACTTGGGATAATAATTTCCGAGTATGCTCTACATATCAGCAACAATTACTTACTTATCATGCTCATCATTTTTTCACATAACTTCTCAACAACATCTTGCAGCCAAGTGATGGAGGTCTCGTCAAGGAAGAATCCAATGTAGCTTTGTGATCGATGGAAAAATAACCTAAATCGATCAGGCTTCTTAACTACTGTATATTGCACAATTTCATCTAACAGATCAAGCAATGCTGGAACCTTGAAGTCTTCCACCTGAAACACAACAAAGCATGACTATTTTAATAAGAATATCTAATACTTGTCAAGCAATTTGCTGCTTCCTCCTAATTACATGAGTTTATGATATCATCTAACTTTAAATGCTTATATGCACACTTGCTTTCAATGCTTTTATTTGTTTAATATTATACGGATAGACCGACATCAGCAAGCAAATGACAAACTGTATACAAAGCTGTGACAACGCTGCAAATGGATTTAGTCTTCAACAAACAAGGGCATATATGACAAGCATTAACAGTTTCAAGAGATTCCATGGAATGTGTTCCACAGCTGTCTTTATTTCCTCTAAGCATGAAATGGCCTAGTGTAGGTTCAACTAAGGTTGATAACAAAGTTAATACTATAAAGGCATTGCTTCTGGAAATTTAAGCCTTCAGCTTTAAAGTTACGGTGTAACATATAAAAAAGTAATTCTTCTTTGTGTAGTGTTAAAATAGTTAGGTATTTGTCCCTTTATTTACTTAAACATTATGTCAAATATATACATATACATGTATGTATATACATACAAATATACATATATATGTAAATATATATGTGTATATATATACATATATACACATCTATATGTATATTTGTATGTATATATATATTTTATATATATGTATAAAATAGTTGCAATAAGAGGTAGCCACAAGAAATCAAAAAACTATATATACCTATATTGCAAGATACCCTGAAACAAAGGGATTTGAGGGATCAAAAAAAGTCTGCTGTTAACAAAAATTCATAACCATAATAATAATAATGATAATAATGGGGTAATCATAACCAGGGAATTGATATAGAGCTTTGTAAAAACGTTTTTGCCAGGACTGAACACTTTGCTATGTTATATCAGAAAGTACATTATAACTGAGGACCTTCTAACAAGATTATACTGTATTTACCATTTATAAGTACATACGCAGCCCTCTTTTATAAGTTTTTCGGGTAGGAAAAATTACACTCTATCTATGCCCTTCTGCTAAGGTTCAAACAATGCTCAATACACCATTTGCCACAGTCAGTTTTACACATGATAAACCCACAAATGTAACTAAATAACTACATACAAAGATTCAATTTTTCTTATGTTCTATTATAAAGTTTGTTAACTTTCTATGAGGAAGTTTGCTATATTGCAAAAGAGAATATATATAATAATATATATAGGTCTATATGTATAGTTTGCTTTAAGTAGCATGTAATGGAAAATAATTTCAATCCTTAACATACATAAGACCTTTAATTACACAGGCAGGCAAACCAATAAAGGAAGAAATACCTTAAAGAAGGATGAAAGTGTAACATGTGGGAAGGAGCCATGTGCAGCATTTCTTCCGCAGTGGAGGTATGAGTCATCCCAAAATTTGTCAAGGATATCTTTGAATAAGCCAGTTGGACAAAGGAAAAGGACATATTCTCTTGGACCTGGAGAACTTGCACTGTGGTCTGCACTATGACTTTTAAGCCTTACAAAAGGAGACAAAAATTTGGATAAATTGGTGACACTGGTCACGGTTATGTTACTGCTGCTTATTGTATAATAGTGATGATGATTATAATGATAATGAAGATTATGATGATGAAGTTCATAGTGTAGACGAAAGCTCTCACCATCGGCCAAATCCAAGAACTTTTTGAACAACGTAACCAAACACAAAATAAAAAAACACCTGGTACTGCTACTGGTCAAGGCTACTAATGCAACCAGTGTGCACAAAATAATCAGAATCATTGACACAACAGCCATCAGAATCAATACAGCAACCAATGCAATACCCAAGGTAATGCAACACAACAGCAACTATGTGTGAAGCTGTTATCATTGCCACATTGCTATTCCTGGAACACTGAAAACATTGCACTCTAGTCTGCTATAGACATGTATTATTGAACTCTGCCCTTTTGAAAAGTCCAAACTTCTTTGATGATTAGTTACAATGTTTATTTATCTAGTTTACTCATTACTATTTCAGCATTATATATATTTTAATCCAGAGAAGGGTGGATAAAGATCAGTATGGCAGACGTCCGGTTCCTGTCAATTACCCTTAGATCATTTGTTCATGCATTCCTTCATAAATAGAACATCACATGTAACCTATGGTTTGAGCATATGTAACTTAGTATATAACTGGTGATCAAAATTGCACATGTTAGTTTTACATCTCCAAGCAGACTTATACCAAGCTGACTTACAAAATATAAAAGTAATGAAACTGATAATGAAGATAACCATGATGATGATGATGATGTTACTTTTGATGATGGGAATATTGGCGATCAATTCATCATAATATTGCTGCACATTCTCAAGTGATCCTTCTTTCAACAATATTGTCACATGAAACTAATTTTAACAATATTGAAGACCATAATAATTTTAGTAAATACTATGACAAAAGAAAATTGATGACTACCAAAATAATGATGATGATAATTCAGATGACGATGATATTCTAATGGAGATACTCACGATGAGAATGATGATAAATAGCTGTGATGATAATTTTATTAACAATGATGGATGTGGTAATGATGATAGTGATAATGATGAAGCTGAGGAGGAGGAAGAAGAAAAGGAAAGTTGCTACTATTCTGTGGTGGTAATGATGATGTACAGCAATGGCAGTGGTGATGGTACAGTCTTGGGAAGGAGTAAAAGCCTATGCAAGTGGTCACCTCCTTTCATGTACCTGGTGTTTTGGTATGACATGGGATAAACCTCACACTTTATGGCATCACGAATAAAAACAATTATTTGAATTGGTTATTTTGGAGATTTTTACCTTAAGTATACAAATCTGTAGACATACTGGTTTTTGCAAACTTCCAAAAAAGTCTTGTCACAAAATACAATCTATGTGAAAAATTAAATCCAAGTCAAAATAACTCACTTTGAAGTCCATGTACTCAACGTATTTTTCACTAGATTGGTTCAAATGTTTAATTGCAGAAAAATGTTATAGTTTGAGAATTTTAGGCAGAAAATAAGTTGGGAAAAGTATGTTATTACTGGAAGAAACTTATGTGTAATTTGTGTCGTATCAAATCAGATTATCATCACATTTGGTGCTCAGTAAATGTCATACCATCTAAAATTTTGGTGTTTCTGGGTACATGCACATTATAATGCTCACTATTCCCGCCCAACTAATCGTAATCATGGTAATGATGATAATGATGACACTAGTGCCCAAAATTGTGATAATGGTTGTGACAATAGGAAACATGCTGACAAAAATGCTGATGAACCATACCAAAAACACAACTTACCACTGCATGGCTGTTTGTAGATCTTTGTGGCCTGTTGCAATTATTGCTCTCTCCCTTTAAACAAAAGAAAAGCTACATTTGGCAACAAACATTGTAACCAATTTATAGAAAAAATTTAAAAATCTTATTAGCAAGCAATGCAGTTAGTTGACATATTTACTTATGGTGCAGTTTTTCTATAGCAAAAGCAACAATTTAAGATTTTACTTAAGTAAAAAATGTTGATGAACATGAAATCCCCTCTTGTCTTAAAATTTTGACTAGGTGTAGTACTCATAATGCTCTAGGTGTCCAGTCCTCCTGATTACTTGTAGTTATGTAATAAAGGCTACATAACAAACAGTCTGGGCATTTACCTTCACTTGAATATTTATAAAATGGTTGATGCTTAAAGAAATTAGTGATAACGAAGTAACCACAACAAAGAGCACTTGTCTGTGTATTGGTTATATAATTGTGCTACTAACCACATGTTTTCCTTGCAAGTCATACATTCAATTTCAATTATTAAAGAATATTTGGACAGTTGGGCTTGTCATATCTATAAAAATACTTGACCACACAGAAAACTGAAAAACAATGTCATGAATGTCAAATCAATCACCTGGATATTATGACTTTCAAATAGTATTACAGCTAAATATTTAAACTCAAGTTAATCATATTTCACAACTTTGTTTTTCCGGCTTCACACACTTGTTAAGAAAATCACAATGATTGAAATGTACTGAGATAATTATGAAATACACATATTTTTTCGATTAACCAATAATTCATTGAACTAAAATCATTTTAGTATATTAACAGAAGAACAGTATAGAATGTAACAAGAATGTTAAAGCAAACAAATTAGATTTTACAATCAAGTGCATAACCTTCTTCACATTATGTTTCTAAGTTAATATGCTTAAAACATGTGACCATATGCAAAGAGAGTTCTGGTCAGGTTAATGCTAGGTACTAATGGTAAAAAATAACCATCTAGACAAGCTTCTACATTAATACTGAAGGTATGCAGATGACACCTTGACAATAATGCCTAACAGAGAGACTGCTGAGCATTTACTAACCAATTCGACTCCTCAGGGCATTCACAATGGAAATTGAGAAAGATGCCTTCCTGCTTTTCTGCCGTGTCAAACAAAATGAACTGTTTAATAATTTTAATATTGAAACCAAAGTTTATGTAAAACTACAAACACTAGCCTTCTTTGGCATTACCAAAGACATGTTGATGTGAGGTATAAGCAAGGTCTAGGAGAACAAGCATACCACATCTCTAGCAGTTAGTTACATTTTACTGAAAAGTATGAGCCTCTCAGTGATGTGTTCTTTAAGCTTAAGTACTCACCAGTATGATTGACCTTCCATCAAATGATTCAGTCAAAATGTTCTGACCAAGCATCAAATCCAAACAAAATTTGTTTGACTTGATTTGCCCTACAAAACCAAGCTTTCACAAATGTTGTTCAGAAGCAGGTAGGTCGGCTAAGTCTAAAGATTCAGCTAGTGTTTGTAAGTCATAAGATTAGTGAAGATATTAGGGTATGGAGGTTAAGACCAATGGGTGGTTTATAAGTTTAAATGTACCCTGTCTGATGCAAGGTATTAGGCTATACTCCTTCATAACCATGTGGATGGACACAAAAAGAAATTGAGCTCCATTTGCAAACATTATGCAAACAAACATAATTCCACAACATTTGTCAGAATATTTTTATGTTTTATCAAAAATTAATGACCAATTGGATTGTCTGTCAAAAGAAATGCTGCTTATACGAATGCACAAACCAACACTTTTACTCTTGAAAATGAGGTAATGGATACATTGAAATGTTAAGTATTAATTTTGTTCTTTCTATCTTAAAGGACTAACAAGTAACATACTACTCAGTGCCATTTTAATTAAACCAAAACAATAGTAAATTCTACTTCAGAAACTTACCGAGTTTAAAAGAAAAAATGTTTACTCAAGATATATTAAGTATAGCATACCTGTCATTAAGCATAGCTGATTCCTGTGTCAACCGAATAAGCGAAACAGAAACTAAGCTCTTGATGAGAGTGAGCTCTGATAATCTTATCTCAACTTTGGTCTTTTATTTGTACTTGCACTATCTAGTTTACAAGAATGTTATAAACTACAGTATAGTGGCTACTAAATGTATATGTATAGAAGTCTACAGTTTTTTATTAAAACCATCAAAGCACGTTTTATAAACATCAATAAAAACATAAACTGTTCATTGATTTCAAATAAATCTTTTAACTCAATAATGTTCAAATCATCCCAAAATAAATATCGCTCAAAAATCATCAGTTTCCACACAAGGTTTTTTACAAGCAAGTGACAGATCATGCACTTAAAGTAGCCTTTTTCAAGGAGGCACGTAATTTATAATTAGAATTGTTGTTTAACTGAACTAGTATATGGTCAGGTTTTTAGCTTCTTCATTCTAACTTGTCTATTTCAAAATTAGCTTATTCACTTCATCTGTCAATTAATAACTTGGTTTCGGCAGACAATTTTGTGAATCGTCTTTAGCAGTCTATACTTGCCATGCTTGAGCACTCCTCATGGATTGTACTTTGCCCAAATGACTTTTCGTCTTAAAGGTCACACAATCAAGTAGATTAGAATGTTTTAAAACCTTCTTAACATTCATCATTTCACAACACTCAAGAACTTCCCAACAAAAGGTTAAGGTGCCAAGATGAGTAAGGAGTATATCAACTAAAGAGAGCTATATTCTGTGTATTACGACTCAACCGATAAGGCGTTGACATAGCTCTCTACATTCAGTTTAAGGAGGTATACGTTGATGGAAGCTGTGAGAGAATTTCACCTCCTACCATTAAACAGAATCAGGTTACCAATATATGACCAATGTCTGGAATGTGGTAGCACAATCACGTTCAATGTCATGCCCCAGAATTCTCATTCGTCATAGCTGTAACCCGTAGTAAACCGATCTGCATGAACACATAATCTAGAAATTACAGACGAGGGATAGCAAGCAGCGATTGCCCTTGACTTCAGTTACCATATGTCGCCTGAAACATAGACAAAATAGTAGTCATCTTGGGAAGTACGAGCTACCTTAAAGCACATGGTGTTATTTTATCGTCTTGAAGCACTACCATATAACAAACAACTTCACGGTAAATACATCGATCTCTCATATTATCGGCTTATCTACGGCTAATGTTTAAAAAATGGTTGCTTCGATCAACTTACGCTCTGTCTTTCGGTATGCCTTTCTCCTGTAGCCGTTTCAAAGTATCCTTATGCCAAAATATATGATCTCGGCGAATACCATGCGAATTTGTCACATCGTTTATCTGTTCCATCTTGACACCTTCAGTTTTGTACTGTCGTGATAACACAACAAAACTCTTTCCACAAATGTTTCGTCTCTGTTAAGCTCTGTTAGCAACCCAACTCAAGGCACCGCAAGCAACATCTTCATTGATAAGCCATCGTTATCTCCATAGTGCTTGCCAAATACTTAACCGTCATGTTACTTATCGCTGATTGTGTAAACAATAAGGCAAGATGAGTGCATTATATTCTAGCTTGATTTTTAAACCCGTAACAACACATGCCGGACAGACAATGTGGCCCTCGATCCTCTTGTTGGCAACACCAAAGAACGTGAATGTTCAGATATCAAGAACTTCCTCGCACTTAAGAACAACTTGCATCACTGATAACATCACAAGATGCTTCAGAACATCATAAATTGATCACTATTTCGTATCACTCGAAATACAATAGACCATTCGAATAATTCCTGTTGAGGTGTACAATGTCGAACAACTGAATGAACCCTAACCAAGAAGGCAGAAATATTTTGCACAAACCATTGCACTGATAAGATTCTTCCACAAATATTACAAGATAAAATGGCGACGTCAAATAGTCCTGCCAAAAGCCACCGAAGGAAGCTACTGCGTAGCCACTAGCATATTCTAAACGTAAATATGTTATTTATGGTTAATCTTCATGGCAAGCAGACCGATACAGATCAGATAACAGATGCTATTGTCCATGACAAGAGATAAGATGAAATATTAAGAAATATTTAAATTCGCGCGGGGGAAGCACCACCACAGCTAGTTACCAGTTTCCAAAATACTTAACACTTAAAATATATAATTCACACAATTTTAGCCGAAAGAAGATTTATTTCAAAGTAAACAGAAGTCGATGAATATTTCTGTCAAGAATAAGAGGAATGTTACCCATATAATCAATTCTGCACAATGCAGGACTTACGTTTTGATAACAGTAGAATTTGGATTACGGGACACCCCGTAAACCCACCCAAAATAGGAAATACATTTTTCTGATATATGATAGACAGTCATCACACTGTAATTGCCATATTAATTATACAATGATGCAAAAAAGTGATTTTTATTATACAAGTATGTCTTGACCAATGATATCTATTTCTAAAAGTACCGTTTTACATTCTAAGTGCAGCCGTTCACCTAAAATTTAGGACTGTCTTTTCACTCAGAAATTAAATTAATCTTGCCATATTCTTAATTCAAAATTTCGGGCGCTGATTTCTAATTTTTCTATTCTAGATGCTAGATTAAGAAATCTTGACCAATATAAAATTTCTAACTTTGAAAAACAAGTTTCGCTGATGGGACAGCTGTCTTGTGTTGAACTAAAATAATCTAAAATAACTGGCAAATAAACGGATCTCTTCAAGACTACCTCAACTTTGTGAACATCTTATCCTAAACAATGCCAAAGCCAACTGCGACTGTTGAAAATGGACATAAAAGACAGCCACTATGCTGAAAAACACGACTCATCCAGGGTTCTAGAAAGTACCCCTTGGCTCGAGGACATTGAAATATTTCCTCTTCACATAATTATTCAAGAATGCACTTTTCTCGAGATGGATATCATTATGTGTAGTTTCATAGAAGACATAAACTGTTCGAAAAATATCGAAAAGTAAAGTTATTGTGATATCTCATGGCTGCTTAATTTTTGAACAGCACAACAAACACGAAATTATCCTAAAGCTTAGGCGCGTTTCACGTCAAGGACCATCAACTGTTACTGAAATTACAATCTCTTGCAATGACGATTGCTTACAGGTTTTTGATGCTTACATTCAGCAACAATTGCAACTACAAAGATCGGTTTCTGTGGCAAGAAGAACTAAACCAATCTTTTTGTGGTACAAAGTTTGAAAATCGCCTTGAAAATTTGCGACATCGCACTAAAAACATACTTAAAACCTTTTTTCGTTTGCCATATACTTATACATACCTTTCTGATGACTCATTCTGAAGAGTGACGAAAAAAGTATGTTTTTAGCGTAATAACATAAACTTTGAAGGCGATTTTCAAGAATTAAATCTTGATTGCAATCGAACGTGACATCTCGATTTAACTCTTCATCTTTCTTGCTCACGCATAAGTACTGGTTTGGATGTGAACGGGGTTATTATGCTTCATTGAACATTTCTGTTAATTTTTTCCTGTAAATTCACCTTCGGTAGTTGTATGAGCAGTTAAAGTCTGTTTAGTTTCATAGTATTTAGAAATGTTTTTCAAGGATAAGACACCGAACCACCTTCCATCTCCTGAATTTTCTTCCATTGAAACATAATAAAATGCTGTTATAGCTAATATTGATAAGTATAAATCCTGTCTCCGATCTAGGTAAACTCATTAAACAAGCCCCACTTCTACAATCGACACCCTTTGATTTCTCTCGTATACACACAAGTAAGCCTAGACTGTCACCATGCACAAGCCAGCTTAAACAAGGAGATTCACATTGAAAATTCAAATTATCCTCTCTCTGATACAAGTTCACCTAACATCTTGTAAGAGGGTTTTTAACTTTTGGCTGAGTACCTGTTTCCCAAGAGAACACCGTTAAGTTTAAATTGTATTCTTTTATCCACGTCTAGCGTGATCACTACAAGCCACAATCGACTCCCTAACGCAAAAATTCGTAGTTACTGCTGAGCAACTGATAATGAGAAACTACAATCCTCTTTCAAACGATGCTGAGATTTTTCTTACTTTCTTGACCCAGCACCAAACCTCCCTTTCAATTTTTCTGTGGACCCAGTAGGAGGCACGTAGACTCTAAACGTCAGGAGGTAACTTATTTTTGCGAGGATAGCTTGTGGCGCTGTTGAATTTACTCAATTTCGCGCTTTTTAAGAGAGCAGTACTATAATTCTTATTATGATAAGCGTCAGGATACGGTGATTGAGATTTGCAATTTTAGCAGGGAGATTAAAATGCATCGCTGAGATAGGAAGTCAAAAGGGCAGTACGCCAACCACTGTTAAGTCAAGGAGCCTTTGTAAGTTCATACAAGGATTACCGTCAGCATAGTTTTAAGAGAGTCGTTGATGACTGCAATCATTTTAATTTAATGTTTTTCAATGCAGTTTACTACTTTTTACGGCATTCCTATGGTATCTTTGGCTAGAACTTAAGTACTTTGGAGGAATCCTCTAACATGGATTGACTATATTGAAAATCTCCAGGTTAGGAAAAACAGCATGGCACATTTCAAATACGATCGATAGGTAAAGGAAATTCTCGTGCATTCCCACATTGTGTTGCTTCTGTTGAGTATACAAACGAGCAATTTCAAAATGAAGTCGTGTTATTTCTTAGCTTGAAACATAACATTGAAAAGAAGCAAGCTGTGGGATCGATAATCCATTATGGTCGTTATAGTGACCAGAAGAGGTCCTTTGATCCAAAGAAAACAGCAGATGAAAGCTAAGAGATTAAAATTGTACACTGTATGCAAACTTAGGCAAGCGTAAAACGTCTTTTACGGATCAAAACTAAATCACACTTTCACAAAGGCGTGACAGCGAGTTTTAAATGTCTGAACAACATAGTAAAAGGCATGTCAATATTGTCTAGGTATTTGTATTTATGGCGATGTGCATATCTGCAATGAAGATATTCTTCATCCGATATAAAGTTTTCTACCATAGTAAGGTATGACTAGGAAGCTCTCAGCTGAGTTTTGGGAATTTCACATGTATTGAAAACTTTTGTTGCGTTTGGGCATCCCGCATATGAACGACTTCTTCATTAACTCAACTGCAGGTGCATTGCAGCACGTGTTGCTGTTTAAAACAAATACATTCCCAAGTACATTCCAACTCATGCGTCCAAAAAATCGCTTGCATCAGAAATCCTAGGAACTCCATGAAAAGTAAAGGAACAAAAATGTATCACAGGGGAAAGCCCTGTAATAAAGAAATAGCCTGTTCTTGTTAAATTTTATCCGTGTTAGTCACGCAACGCGTAGCTAAATATTCTTTACGAATTTCTCTTGACGGGAACGTGTAATTCTCATAATCATAGAGTGACAACAAGCGGGAAAATGTGTAATTATTGAAAATGAAAATGGAGTTGAATTGAACAGCTGGATAAATCTCCAGTGAATTTGAATAGTTGCGAAAAGCGGAAGCATTGTGAGCACTTTCTTAAATAAGACAGTCCCATTCAATGGAAACATTTTCATTTCAAGAATAAGAGAACAGAAAGTTCTTGGGTCAGGTTACAGATAAAGTCGACAAGGACCTACCAACGTATAAGCTGATCCTGGCATCCAAGTGAAAAAAGACAAGTTTTCAATTCGTTGTGCTGAATTTTTAAGATGCATTTGACAGAATATGGTTAGGAGTTATGTAAGCGAAAGTAAGTTAAAATAGTCGTTGCTTTTTATGTGCTACACTCAGTAAACAACAACTGCGGTGTCCCAGTGCAAAAGGTTAGTATATCGAATATTTGTGTTGACAAGTATTAGTTCTTTTGAAGCCTTTGAGTTTTTGTCTCTAAAAAGAGGCATGTTCTTTGCCAGCCTAGCAAAGAATGATACTGAAACTATGATAATAAATGTTACAAAATATATCTGTGAATGATATCTGTGAATGATACAAAATTGTAAGAACTAAATAGGAACCTCAACTGTCTAAGAGTTAAAATGACGTAATAAGTTACCATCAGTATGACCCAGACCACCTTAAATACCAACATCTAATATTCCTTTTATTAATAAAAGGTACTTTAAAAGTATAGAAACTACATGTTTTGTGTTAACAATGCCGGCAATGTTATTTCTACTTGCTAGGGAGATTGGTAGCTCAGACTAAAACGTAACTCATTTTCGGTTTAGATCATCGGCATAGTCCCCATTGGTTTTCAATCTGTTGTGGAAAATTATGAAACTAAAGGGATAACAGACCAAAATATTCAAATTAAACTGAACCTGGTGGTTGTTCATGCAAATGAAATTTTGTTGTGATTGCGGTTCAAATTGATCCATAGTCAGAGAGGAGTTACAATACAATGAATCCAGTTGTGCTCATTCAAAGTCGTTGACAGTTAGTTGACGAGTTTATTTCTGTTCATAATAATGCTGTTAGCTACAACAGTGACGATAAGAAATTAAATGATTTGTTTATATAGATATATATTGTAATTGAAGAGACGTGATTTTCCAACTGTGATCAGAGACATCAGATGTACTCCATTTCTACACCAGATTTAAGGAATTTACAGGAAGCTAAACTGTTAATGGGGTCTTTTTATTGTAACCAGGTATCTGAATCATAAATGCAATTGCTGCATTAAACTAGTTGACACATGGGGTCTAGTTTACAAACAGCAGATTGGAAAGAGCAAGAAAATAAGGTCGTAAATTTGTAACTTTACCTCCCTTTTGGCGAAAAAAACTGGGGTACTTCTGAGTCGAGTTAAATCATCTTGTAGAACAAGTTGCTTAATTGTGATGGGTAGCATTGCATCAATCGAGGTCTAAGACCCTTATAAGTACGTCATCGACCTAAAAATCGCCTCTGCCCTAACTAGACTTAAATCTCCGCCGATCAACTAGTTTTGTTAGCAAGTTTTGTCTCTTTGACATAAGCGTGTTTAATCCTTCTTCAAGCCTAAACAGGAAGGGATTTGAAGCAGAAAAATGGTGTACAGATTCAACTAACTAATTCTTATTTATAGTCACTTCAGATAAGAGTTTCAGAACCTTGCCATTACTGCTGTTAATCCTCCCCTTTATCCATTTCCTGACTTAAAACCTGTTTGGGACGAAAAATCGGTGCTCTTTTAACTTTGACTTTTGATGTCTAGGTGCCTGATTACACAAAAGAAAACGATTTAGATTCCGGAAAGATGTTTGCGCTTTACGTCTACACAGTCATGCATTTAAACGAGGGCTAAGCAAATGCTGATAACTAATGTTTACTGAATGACTCCCATTTGTTGCTTACAATTAAAAGCCACGATTTATTAATGTTTTCATCCTTGTGCCGAAATTTCGAAATCAAAGCTACATACAAACAGCTGATCATTCTAAGGCACAACTGTATAACTGATTTTGAGAAGTTATGACTTCGTGTAAATGAACGCAGATGTGTCAATTAAATGCAAAGAACCATCTTCTCCTACTTATTATTTCGTTCTGCTCAATATAGTAATTCTACTTCTACAGTATTTGTTCGCAAGTCTCAAAACACAGAAACCTTTATACAATACCGTTACAACCTACCGCTTTTAATATCGTGTCTAAACAGGGGTCTGAGGAGGACAACATCTAAGTCCAACGGCAGCTTTTCAAAAGTAGAAGGCTACATTCTCAGCAGCAACACTGCCTTCTTCACGGGGAGAGAAAAACCTTAAAAAGAATATGGACACATGAAAATAGAATGATTCGTATATACACCCAATAATAAAAGGGTAGAAAGGGTGTGAAGGATTAAGATTGTTCATAAACCCATGAGCGTGTATCTTGAAAAGATAAGAGATGAACCAGTGATAACACCATTCCAAGTATGGGAACACTACCTAACAGGGAGTTAGTGGGCGAAAGGGAAAGAATTACGCCCTTAACTCAAGGAAAGCAGATAGTCAGCTAGAAGTAACTTTAGCAATTTAGCAGTATCGTGTTGTGATTTAAAAGAAAACGGAGCACTAAGTAACAGTGATGAAAACGTACATAATAGCAAAGCTAGAAAGGGTTGTTCATTTACAAAAGGAAAGATAAACAATGAAAGGGAGAAAGGAATCCTGAGACACACTTTGTTGATTTGAACGTGAGATGAAAAGCAGGCAATGAACCTGGATTGTACTGTATCAGTTAGAAACGGAGAAGGTTGATTCATATGCGGATAGACTGCATGAGCGACCTTTGTTACAAATGCGGTCAACAGTTTTTCTAGACCATAAGTAGTTAGTAAGATGTTACTTTAAGTTCACTATTACTCACGTTAAGTAAATAGTGTGTAAAATTTTCATTTCAACGACCCTAGTTATCGCAACAGCATATCCAAATCGTATTACCTGCTTGGCTTAGCGACAAAGAAAGTACAAATTGAGATTTGGAACGATGGAGATAAGTGAAGCTCACGGCAACAGTTTGTCTGGGTATAGATAGGATTTTAGTTTCAACAGAGCATAAAAAATCCCTCACCAGGATATTTAGGAAAACTAATCTTTGGTGCGTATCTTCACACGCATTTTTAAGATCCCAGCAAAAACATCAAACTCTGCTGAAAATGCAACATGCTGCTAGATTTTAGCTACTCTCTGTAAAATCAGTTTAAGACTGCTTCCACAGGCTGAATTTTGTTCAAAATCACTTCGTAAATATATATAGATATATGTAACAATACTTCGCGAAGCCTTACGGCATCGACGCAAAGGGGTCTAAACCCCTTCAATGTAACAATCACAATGTCAGCTTTGATAGGAGCCTTGTAAATGACCTGCTTGGCTGATATGACTTAAAATCTGAAAATGTTTTCAAGGAACATAAAAGGCCACAATCATTTAAAAAGTACGCTTAGGTTCCATGGTCTGTTACGATATCACAATACGTATTATGTGAACCATATTTTCTGTATAAATGATTGAATGTAACATCTGCTTGAAGTCGAAGTGGACGTTATCAAACATAGCGAAGTATTGTCGGCAAGAATAGTCAAAAACGCCAAGCAATCCAACAAAACTTATATTGGTGTTGATGGTCCAATCTGAACACTTAAAGATAAGGAGGTTCTCGAGTCATAATAATAAACGTCTTATCATAAATATCGGTGATAATCAACAACTGAGATTGAAAGCTGCAGCCAACTTGAGTATTGGGGAATTTTCAAACCATATAATCTATGAAAGAAGTACTAAATAAGCTTAGAACTCTATGTGTGAAACTTAATCGGTAGCCCAAGTCTTTTGCTTCACTAGAAAGAAGTCCATTAACGGAAAAATCGGTCCTGCAAGTATCATGCAATGTCCTCGTGAAATGCAGTTTGCGGAGTGAAGTGTAGCAAATTGTCATCACACTACTCATAGCAGAATTCTGTCCTCTGCCAAACCATCAGGATCTGCAGCTGTACAATGACAGCCAACAGGAAAATGGCGGAAAGTAAAAAGAAATGTTTAATATACATATTACAGAGAACCAGCAGCACGAAAAAGACCTGTGTCGTAGTAGTAAAGAAGCATTAAAATTAAAATAAAATGTCAATTACTTAGTTGTTTGCAAAGTTGTTAATCGCAATTAATTTAAACAGTTCAACAATCACATTTATCCTCCATACTGATGCTGGGAATCTTGACAGTGTCTTGAAATAGGAAGAGGATGCCGACTTTCAATCATCTCGCCGATACAAGGCGAGAAATCAGGAGACAACAACTTTCACAAAATTCATGGAGGTCTTGCTCCGCCTCATTTTCGAATACTGTCATCCGATTTATATCAGCGTCAAAGACAAATGATGTTTGAATTAGATCAACAATATTGGCCTCGTCTCAACAGGCGTAATGTCATTTGCAGTCATTACGTGATTCCTTACTTGGGTATGCACTTCAGTATTTGAGAGGGACGTCAAGTATGACAAGTGTCACAGCATTTGCGATACATTTGCCATAGATTTACTGTACCATTTGTCATACACTTACTATAGGTTTGCCTTACTATTTGCCATGCATTTCTCATACCATTTGGCATACCATTTGACATGCATTTGCTACAGCATTTACCTTATCACCTGCCGTACATTTACCATAGCACTTGCCAAAGCATTTGCCTTACTATGTGGCATAGTATTTGCCACACGTTTGCCATATAATTAGCCACAGCATTTGCTGTACATTTGCCATACCATTTGCCAAAGCACGTGCCTTAGCTTTTGCCATAGCATTTGCCATAGCATTTGCCATAGCATTTGCCTTGCCATTTGGCATAAGTTTGCCAGACTACTTGCCACGCCATTTGCTATACATTTGCGATATCATTTGCCGGTAAGTCGCAAATATACAATTAATTCTAGCAAACATTACGAATGTGGGCGCCATGACTACTCCGTGCTGTCTTAGTTAAGCCACTGGGTAACCATTTGTTGAGTGCAGGACACGTCACGCCTGGTCTTCACAAAGTGTATTATTAACCACATAGGCATACCAATTGGCAGCCTTATTGGTGGTTTTATTATTGAAAATAAATTTGCTGTTCGCCAATTATCATGACGATTCAGATTGTCCCTATCTTGGGATGCATCCAGTTTTCAAGTTTCACCTAAATTTGAATCTTCAACAAAGGTACCATGTTAGAATTGCTTCAGCAAAACGAACGATCTGACAAACATTAAATATGCAAAAATAAATCAAGCTAACCGTAAAAAGAGTCAGAAAACTACAATTTCAAACATTGCTGCTATGAATAAATGGATGCGAATGGGAAAACAGATGGGATAGAAAAAACGCGTTAAGAGACATTGAAATTATCATTTCTGTCGTTATAAGTTACTGTACGGTTACCAACTACACTATGTGTCGTGAGGCTAAGCATGAAATTGCTTGATGTATCTATTTGACATCCCATGACTTTTGAATACTTTACTGTACTGTCACATTCTCTGTTAGGTTTGTTGCCAGTATATAGGATAACAATCATAATGAGATTTAATATTAAGGAACAAAGCACTAGACAAGACTTGATAATGTTTAACAGATAAGAGCTGTCATATCATCTGTAATTCTGTAATTTTATCCTGACAGCATACAAAACGTCACTCCCGTCTAGGCTTTTTCAAAGATTCTCAAATTAGTCTTTTTCCATAACTCCCAGGTTATGGAATACACAAGAATGGTGATTCAAAAACCTCAAGATAGCGTTACAACCCCTGATTTAAATAGGTTATATTCCAAGAGAATACTTGTTAAACTTCACGCAACTCAAGCTTTGTGTTCACTGGTGGAAACATTTCTTTCATGCGTACGGGTGAGTGTCATTCTGTCAAAACCCAGTACCAAAAAAGATCTACATATCTACACTACCTGCGTCAACTTTAATTTAACATCTAACATTCTTCCAGGGATGTAACAAAAAATTGAGCGTCGTATGGCTTATAAAAATTCCTAAATAAACTTTGTTCCAGCCATTGGACACCTCTTCTCTCGTCACCACAGTCACTGATTATGGAATGTACTCATCGTCCACATCCTTTGTATTTTGCGTTGGATTATGCTGAGATTAATGCGATTCTTGTTAATGCGAGACGCCCTGAACATCCCATCAAAGTATATTTATACCCTTGCAGTGCTCACTTTCTCGTATAAACCTCATTACACTACGTTCAGAGCCGCCATGGTATAGTGGATAAGACGACGATCTTGCAACCCAGAGGATGCGAGTTTGAACCCGCGTCACCAAACACAATATACCATTGGTTACAGAAGGCAAATGGAGCCCACGCTCATAAAGAGCTCGCCTCCTAGTAAATTCCCTAACCCTGGCATGGGAATAAGCTAAGCTCGGTAACGAGTATGCTACAAAATAACCCCACAAAACACTACGTTGAGGCTGAATTCTGTATACATAAGTCCATATACTTTCTATTTTTTTGTTAAGGGAAACGATCAATTTACGAATCTTTTCCTACGGACTAGTTATCCAATAGCATTGCAAAATTGGCAGATGTCATTTTTGTTCTCGCAGGAGCAGTTATAATGTTGTTTGATGTATTTTATTGCTCTTGACGTTCACTTACCCACTAAAAGGCCTGTAGATCAAAATTTTAGTTTGCCTATTATTACATTAAAAAACCAGGATGGGTGTTGCACGGGAGATGGCAGGTGTGGAACTGTGGTATAGACTGGCGCAACGGTGTAAGACGCAGCACGTGTTGTACCCACGATGCAATGACAGATTAGAATTTGCTGTACCCTGTAAACTGGCCAACATCTCATATCACAGTGAAGATAAGAGCCCCCACCACGAAGATCTTGTCTGAATTTGAACGTTTGAATTATTATGTCTTGAATGTGTTCCCACAGCAATAATGCCCTTATAGTAACGCAGTCGTCATATTCTGCCATCACAAATTGCCTTTAAGAAATAATGTCTTGGTCAGAGCATTCTATCTTGAGCCGGAAGGTCGCACTTTCGGTCCTAGCACAGGGGCAGATTAAAATGGCAAGGAGTCCCTGGCTGTAATTCAACTAGTAAGGACCTCCAACCAAAAAGAATACAGCTTCAAGTAAAGAAACACAAAAGTTCATGTGAACTGTAATTATTAACGATTTTTCACATTATAATTACAATGTACAGTTTTGAACTTACTTGATGGTGAAGACATTAAACAAAACATTAAAGTTCAATGAGCTGACAACTTTATTTCCAATACTCATAAGGAAGAGCAGATTGAGTCCAAATTGTCCAATGCAGCCTCTAACTTCAATCTTTCATTCTTTTTTAACTTTTAAAGTAATCACTCTTTGCTGCAGTTTAATGCTATCATGGATAGATATACAAAGTAATGTAGACGGTTTGTAAAGTTGTGGGTACACTTGAACTGATTCAAAATCAACAGCATGCTTAATTCTATGCTTGCACTTTGAAATGGGCATTGTACTCCACTCTCTTCTTGTATTTTGACAGTTTGTACAAGTTCTGAAAATTGGACTAATTAAAAACAAATGTCTTCAAAGTCATGAAAGTATACTTTTGTTAATTTATCAAGCGCTCTTTGGATAAAAGCATGGCTGAGCTCCACTAAGTTAGAAAGAAAGCCAAACTTGTCATGAATACCCTTGAATTCTTCTATGCAATGTTGGACGTGGAGAATAAATTGCCAATGACTAATAATTCAGACCACTGGCTTTTGACTCCTTTATTCTGCTCATAACCACGACTTTAAACAAGGAAACCATTATCAAAAAACCTTAGCGCACCCAGAAAGACTTTCACATTTGACCACACAAAATCTTTCTTCTGAATTTAGGAAGGAACACTTTATGCCGAAAGTGGCAACCTACAACAAGCTGTTTCTTTTTCAAGGGCTGATACTGCATGGAGTTTGAATTTCTTGTGCAAATTTGATCCATCTGCGGTTAACAGCAGTGGCTACAAAGCAACTGTGCTGAGTTATTCTCAGATGTCACAAAACAGTTTCTTTCTATTTATCCAGATAGATGAATGTATCACTAAGGATTGATTCAACCACATTATGTGGATGACTCATTGCTATAGTGTTAATTGTTTTTGTGAACTGGAACATGTTAAAAGTTGAAACGAATTTGTATAAGTACACGACAGCAAAGATGAGAAATACTCAGTCTGGATAATTACGCTTTTTTACACCAGGAACACAAGTAAGTACTCTATGACCAAATCTAACGAAGGAATCTGGGTAAAAAATGACGTGCTACAAAAGATCTCTTTTTCCAAAATACCAGATTCGTTTTCGGCGTAGGGCTTTGGATAATGTTGGTGACGTTTTCAAAAACTGACATTTTTCTGAAGGTACAAGATTAACAGCACAAGCCCACGGAAACTGAACGATCAACCAAATGTCAGACTTGTTTTCTGACAGAAAAAAATCTACTTGTGAATTTTTGTGCTCGGGACATGTGACGGGAGTCACTGTTATGGTGAATCAATCTTCTGGAGTCAGAACAATTCGTCTACAGATTGTTTAGTTTTAACATCGAATGAAAATTACTTGTTCCCGGTACACCTTAGATTTGAACAATCTCTTGTGGTGCAGAAAGCTGTAGTGAAATGTTAGGCTGGTATCATTATCAAAACTGTTTTCACGACTAGGAGGACCTTGCCATCCATTCATAAGGATAGTGTACCAACTACCAAAAAGCTTAGTAGTATATGAATTTCTGTGCCGATGTGAAGCTCGATATGTAGGCCACACTTCTCAAAGATTGGGTTAGAGGATCAAAATACATGCTTAAGCCAAGAATAAATTCCTCCTAGAGAGCAGCCATCTTGCTCTTGCAAAGCAAAAATGACTGCCAAAACATGCGATTCTGCCATAGGCAAACATTTACTAGAAAACTCACAATGAGCAAAAGTGTTCCAAGGACGACGGTTTTTAGTTAATTGGCACAGCTAGATCGTCCTGCCGTCTAAGTGTGCCGGACTCCGTCTACATTAAAACAAGAAAACCAGGGTTCTAGAAAAAAACCCTTTAAGTATACTTTAGCGCAATGCCGCAGATTGTCAAGGCAACAGCTTACGTTTGCCGCAGTGTGAAACAAACGGGTGTGATTTACAAAGCTGTTGGTTAGACAGTTTATTATAAGTTGTTTGCCGCCATGTTGAAGACCTGTGCTAAAGATTAGTGCAGGAATGAAAAGCAGCAACAAGGTGGGTGCACGGGACTAAAGGGCCCCACTTTGTGGGATAATAATTATTCCCTGCCTTGCTTATCAATTGCTTTTTTCCGTCTAGTTTTTGTCGCACAAAGCAATGAGTCACCTTTGATGCACCTCTCTGTTAGTTAACATGGTTTGCGTTGTGTTGATGTGGATTATGGGATCTTTAAGCACTTACTGTTGTATTCTTGAGAAATCACTTTTGATTCAACATTTGATTGAACTCGACATTAAACTTCGCATACTATATTTTGCGGCTGCATATCTCAATTTATACACTGGGTTGTTGATTGGAAAGAGTTAGCTTGACACTTAGTAAACTCAAGTTGTTGGCATAAATTGCTAAAGTGACACTACCAATACGCTCCCTCCTCCAACTTAGAAAATTGTCGCTCCAGCCTTGTAACTAAGGTCTAGTTCTGGTTAATGTGCTATTTTGCAAAGCTCATCTTCTTATGAACGTAGTCATATCATTGTACTCGAAACAATCAAGAGACAGCATGGAATAGCCTTACCTCAAAGCTTGAGTGGCATCAACGCCTGGAGTATTGTACTGCAGTTTGGAGATTTAGAATAACAGCTTAACAGAAATCAATTCCTCAAGAGGGCTTTCTCGGAAAGATTCACAATATTTAATGGCCAACCAAATTTTCAAATGAGTATCTGTATTAACTATAGGCTGCACAATGTCCCTAGAAGGAAACTAATAAGTTGCAAATTAGAAAATACACAACAATAGTGTGACAATAGAATTTGCTAACAAAACTGTAATGATTCAATGTTACCAACACTTGTGACGAGCAAAGATGTAATCAGATAGCACAATTTAGGTCTTTACATCTTGAAATGGATCGACTATTTCTAATTAAAATAGCCTAGGAATGCATAAACTATTAACAAGGAGTGCTAAACATCAATAAATACAATTCAAAAATAAATACAAGATAAGGACGTAAATAGGAAAAACAACTGGTTTATTACATCAGAAGAAAACCAGTGCTGGCTCTTAACTACATTTATGATGGACGTGTGACATGTGGCATTTGAGAAAATGGACACTGCGACACTACAGTTTATCTGAGCAATCGCAGTAAAGGGCAGCCAAGCGGGGTGTTAAACGAACACTTGTCGCATTAACTGTTGTGACCTTGCGAATCATCTATGCAAGATTTGAAGAACATTTTCATTACGGCAGTCATAAATGCAAGATAAGATTACACTGCAACTTAAAAGAAAATTCTTGCCTTAAGGTGCTACTACAGCTATTATGATTGAGAAAGTTGTACTAATTTATGTCTTTCGAATTTAATAAAATCATCAGAGCTATAGAACTTAAAGCGTGGATATGACTACTTTCTAAGGGCGTTAGGCGTATCAAAAAAGGCTGACATTCTCAATGAAATGAAATATCCATACCTACCAACATACAACAAACAGCATATAAACCATATATCTACACAACAACTCACCACCTCCAGTGACCAAGAGAGGCAGCAGAATCTATGAAATCGACTTGAATGAAAGTGACGAGGTAGGCATCATTAATCAACAAATGCAATAATAAAAGACACTAGCCAGATATATTATGTAATTCTATTAAGCATGCCTGATACTTCATTTTTATTAACATGCATTATATACTATACAAAGAGGAAAATTATCTCCAATATCTATTTAAGTTAAAGACAATATTAATTCCTAAAGTAAAAAAACAACAAATAACCACTCTTTATTGTTTTATCTCACATAAAACTTAATGTAGTTCTCATTTCTAGAAATCAAACGTCAAAAACACTTTTGTACTCAGCAAATTGATACGTCCGACTTGCATTAGCTTTTTTATACAAATATACCATTAAAAGAACTCATCTGTCACTACAAAACTTTAGATTTACAAGCCAATGTTACAAGAGGGATCTCTAAATGCATTATTAGTAACCAAAAACAATGTTTTCTTTGCTAATCACCTCAATACAGGTGAAGTTCTGTGGAGTAAGTTTAGTGTGTATTGGATGGGCAGTAAAATTACAAATTTTTGCTAGTTGTTAAGCGTGTACATAATAAACTACAAAATGACCTCTGATCGTATAATGGCAAACTCAATGAAAGATTCTACCAGACAGTAAGTCGCTTCAAGGTCAAAAAGACTTGTAACGTAGCCTCGCTTCCGGTTACTTCAAACTAGAACTTACAAACAGGGTCTTCATACATGATATAATAACAAATGAGGCATTGTAAAAGCGAAAAAAAAAAAACTGCGCACGGAACAGCGCTGAAGTGGGAATTGTAGTGTGCACATGCATATTATGCCATAGGTTACTTGATTAAGTTTCATATACATCACCATTTCTTCTATATTATTCTACTACCCAACAGCAATATCACAAGGTGTTTTCTTCAACTCTTAGTCAAATTGTAATCTACAAACCGATCTGTACGAAACATTCTTTCCAAATTATAATCCCCTGGTAAAATAACGCCCCACAAATAAACGTCACATTTTAAATTGTAACAGAGTCAAAGGTCGTGAGAGATACTGCTTATCTAACTAAATCTCGAAACTCTTTAGGAAATCGCAGTTTGAATGCCGTGCCTTGACCGTGAATGATGATGGGAGTGAAGTTGATACGATGTCATGTTCGAAACTTGGAAAACCATGAAAAACAAGGCGGAAATGTCGCACACAAAAGTATACATAAAATAAACGGGCAAGTCTTCTGGGAGGGAGGGAAATAAAGCTATGATTATGCCAAGCTGAAATTCGAACCAGTGTCTCTCCCCTGCAAACCTAAAGGTTCCCCTGCTACATTAAAACACTTCAGCAGTAAAGGTCGAAAGACTCTCAGTAGGTCAACTGTCATCATCCCTCGTGTTTGGGTACCTGTCAACTGGCGAACTACCGAGAGTTGATAAGGAGGCTCTCTCGCATGTACGTGTCCACAGGGGTCCAGGGTAAGGACCTATGTAGTCGGTAGCACATGCTTCTCTCCATATTTGGTATTGGCTAGACTTCCTTCACGAGGCACTCAACGTGTGATTTTTTTAGGTTTTTAGTTTAGGCTCGCTCGTAAGCTGACGTGAGTTTGAGTAGTTGTATCGATTTGGAAATCTTTTGAAATATATAATTTTTACTGTTGAGAACATGCTTTTCTCTTCATCATATTGTGCCCCGCCCAAGATACATTATAATTACCTTCTAAGCGGTATCTGTTAAGGATAAAAACTAAAAGGGACAAATGAAACCTGTAAAAGTACAATCACTTCCGGGAAGCCCTTTTTTCTGATGTGGAGGGAACAAACAACAGGATTTTCAGTTCAGCAATGTAATATATTTTCCGACACTTAAACAACCACATGTTTATGGCGTGCTTTCATAGTTACATCATCGGTTTATAACATAGCTCAAATATCCAAAAGTAAACACCTCCTCCAAAATCGACCTTTAATTCAAAATATAGATCACTCATGCTAGAGCAGACCAGACGCAGTCGAAGGAGGAGTACCCAGTTAGCTGGATGGGTACTTGCTGCAGCTTTTCCATGTTTATAATAACACAACATCCTGTCTGCCTCTAACTCTAAACATGTAAGAACCGTGATTAACACTGGCTTTTCAGAGCATACTTAAAACAGAACAATTACACACTTTGACGAGGTCAAAAAAATAAAAATATTTCTACCACTTTGTT
The DNA here is from genome assembly GCA_024741275.1 of Chironex yamaguchii. Taxonomy (NCBI): domain Eukaryota; kingdom Metazoa; phylum Cnidaria; class Cubozoa; order Chirodropida; family Chirodropidae; genus Chironex; species Chironex yamaguchii. Next base: position 38,810 of record JANTCA010032201.1, on the reverse strand, counting down.
AGAATGACTACCCAAGCAGGAAGCGCAACCCTTAAGAAATCGGGGGCCCAGGTTCGATACTCATTTGTTCGGGTGCCACCACTTTAAATCAGCACCAAGGCGCATGCCTGGGCTATGGATAACCTGTCTAAAACTAACAGAGCCATATGAAACCGTACCTTTATTTGGCGACCAATACAAGACGTGTGGTCTCTGCATTCTGTAGCTATTTTTGACCAAACAATTTGTACAATAACAGATGGTAACCGCAGTTTAGCCACAAAACAACGACTACGTACTTAGCATAATAAGATGACTCATCAACAGCCAATCAGTGCTTCTAAACTTACAAGTTGACATACGACAATTATCTTTTAGCTATTAACAAAAAGTACAAAAACAAGATTTTTATCTTGTTTGTTTCAGCAACTGGAATTTGGATCACAGCCGCGTGCCCCAAGGACTCCCTCGACCGTCCCGATAACACTTTTTAAAAAGGCTGTTTTTAAAATGCAGGACTCGCCACCTATAGCTAGCACTCAAGTGGAACAATGACCATCCATATTAGACAAAGCCATCTTCCAACTCGATTCAAGACCGTCTCCTTTGGTAACTATCGTTTTGTTAGTCATCCAAGGTCACATAAGTCGAGGGTCCAACCGGTTTCTTAACTTGGTCAAGCCCAATTCCAGTAAATGACAAGGCCAAGTCAGAGATTTCATAGAGGCACTTCAAGCTATTCTGTATCCATGGAGTTCTGACAAGTAATTTCTATGGTCACCATAAATAAGTTTTCGTCTCCTGAGTAACTGTAGGTGAGATGATTAACTGCAAGTCAATCACCATTATAAAATGTAAGACCGCCATCACCTGATATCCTACCATAACTTACATAATTGACGCTAAGGTAATAATAGCATCCCCCAAGGTAGCAAGTTGTCTCCGTTTGATCAAGTGCAAATCCGTCACTTCTTCCTTATGAGCGACGTTTAGCACTATTTTAATAAATAACCAATGGCCAATGCTCAAAGCCACCTGAACAGCTACCATAAAGCAGGCGTATGCAACATTACACCGAAAGCTGATTAAATCCATGGACTGTGCTGTGAACAGCCTCTGCTGACATCACCATTATTTTATTTGTTTACACCTTGCATACAAATCAAAACAGAAAATCGCTTTGAGTCCTACAATGGAGTCATCGTGTGAGGATGCCATTAAGTAACCATGTCACATACTAGTAAGAATAAAGACCGGAAACTCACTGGAAGATATTGGCATCCAAAGGGTACGTTTGCAATACCACAGGATGACACTATGAAGGTGATGACTGTATTCGTTGCATTCCAAAACCAAGAATTTTCTTCATGCAGGCAATCATCAGATCACATGCTTCTCTTGCTTCACCACTAATAACACTAAATTGAAGAAAACCATGTGGCAGATCCTCGATGACATAGAGTTCTACGTCTTTACCAAGGTCTTCTAAACGCTTTGTGAATTCCACAGAGTCATCAAGTAAAGGATCCAACGCTGATGCCTAAAAAGACAAACAATATACAACCATAAACCAAATTTTGCAACTCGTAAATATTCCAAAATGCAATCATTATCATCACATAAACACCATCATGTAAACAGGGCACTAATCAAGTTCAATAATTGATGTAAACAGGACACTAATTCGGTTCAATAATTGAAAGAAGAAAGAAGCCAATTTGAGAAGAGAAAATGTGTATCTGTGTTTCGTCACCAGTCATGTCTATCGACAGGGGACTCGCGTGGAAAGCCTTACTACGGAAAAGCTTTACTATTCATGCAGTTGATTGGGTTCCTCAGTTTCTGTAGCAGATGCAATGGAAGCCTCTAGAAAGGGTCCGACAATGCACATAAGAACTTATGACAGGCCTTTTTCTGGGTCTAAACTTCTAGAGTAATGTTTTGACTAGGACGCTTTTGTAAACAAGTTTTTATATGAGGTTAAGTATGTACAGTAATTGCTGGGTATACATGAAGCAAAATAAAACTAAAGATAAAAACTTAATAAGTAACCAGCAAACTTTGATAATTCCAAACAACCTTATACAGATAAAAGAGTCAAAAGAATCCGGATCTTCTTTCAAATCGTGCCAAGTCTGAGCCCTAACCTGGGCTAAAAGAACACCCTGTAGTAAGCGAAAAATCATCCAGCATAGGTTACCACTGACTATCACTCTCACAATATATAAATAACATTAATATTTTCTTCACTAGTCAGTGTAATAATAGCTAGGCCGGCAATTATTGCTATCAAACCCAATCATAAAATTTTGCTGAATCATACTGATCTTTTTAGTTTATGGTGAAATTGACTATGGTGTCAACTGCGTGTTATCTGAAATTTGATTTCCGCGTTGCCGGCTTTTTCATCCGAAAAAATAGAATGCACTCATTGAAACTCCTAAAACAACATGACACTTTTCGGGCAACGAACAGTACATGCAGACCTCCAACCAAATGTTTTTATGTACTGTCGCTTTGTTTTTTAGATTTGTTGTCCTCTTCTCGCAGCTAAGAGCCAAAACGAGTATCCAAGGAGCAAATCCTTACTGCAAAATATTGAATACGATATCCCCGTTCAAAATATGATATTTAGTAAACGCAGTGAATACCATAAGACGTACAACTGATCTCCCTACTAAGTGCGAATTCTACCTACTACAATTCCGTTCTAAGTTACCTCTACATCATTCTTCTTTCGGTCTAGTAGAGGTTACGAAATTTTATTACCAGAAAAGGACAAGCGACTTTAAACTATACGGCTATATGTTGTTACCTAGGTCTAGGGTCTCAAGCCATCGATGTCAATTGTTAAGGATTCCGTGCTTGTAATGACTCAGTAAGAAACTTAATTTGATTTAAAATGTCGCCAACAAGTCGGCAAAAAATGTGGTCATTAAATTTGTCAATTCTTACCGACGACAGCGACAGAAAAAGGTTGAACATGATTCAACTTTTGTGACGCATCGTCGGTGCATTAACAACAGTTAATGTAAGTGTTTCTCCTAGAAATGTATCGTCGACGCGTCGCCAACGGACAATTAGATAAGTAGGTAGGTACGTAGGTACGTACGTACGTACGTAGGTAAGTAGGTAGGTAGGTAGGTAGGTAGGTAGGTGAAGTGTAAGTATGCACGTAGGTAAGTAGGTGGGTAAGTAGGTGGGTGAGTAGATGGGTACGTAGGCAGGTACGTAAGCATACAAGACTCGTGGATGGACCGTTCTCTTCCTCAAAAGGGCAGTAAAGTTACAAATTCTTTGCTTTTGGCCGATCTAGTACCGACCGTAACAGACCTCTTCTCACTAGCCAGAGTTCACACTCTTTAACGATCTTCAGGTGCGTGACTTTAAAAACATGCAATTGTACAATTTACTTGCTAATTCACTCTCAAGGCAACAAACATCAGTAAACATCAACATTAACATCAGAAGAAAGAAAACGGTACTCAGGATCTATTAGAAAATAAGGAATACATACCACAATAGAGACATGGGGTAGCTTTTTAAGAACATTATCTGAGGCAAAAAGGGGTGACATCAGTGGATCTAATGGAATGTGTAATAAGGACTCATTGGGGCTCGATTTGAATTCCTTTACAGGAAAATCATCGTCAGCATTGTCCTTGACTGCATCTTTGTGTAAAGAATCATTTCTCGAGCCACAATAATCATAATTAGGTTTTTCGCTAAATATATGACAGCTATCACTTGTTTTGCTGTAAGAAACTGAAAATGCTCTTGGCAAGATGATTCCTTCTGCCTCGTCAGAATTTGAGTTAGTACGTTCTTCTGGTGCTACCTCCTTGGATGATTTTTGAGTCTCATAAGGAACAGGAGAATTCTTCCTTTCCTTGACTCGTGGGTAGGACAGTGAACGTTTGAATTTAGCAAGATCTCCTTCACTAAAAGACTTATGCACCATCCCAGTTAACGTTTTTGATCGTGCACGCCGTCTCATGGATTTGGATAAGGTTGAACAATTCGTTATCTGATTGACAACATTTTTGTCACGGATATCTTCATCCATGCAATCCAATGTCACCGGATTGAGTTTAACACTGTCCTGCTGGATACTAGTGCAATCGCACCACTGCCCATCGCCTAATCGTTTGTCGCCCTCACCAACATTGACCAGTTTTAAATTATATCTCGCACGTCCACATGAGCAGCAGGGTAGAGGGTTATCTTCGATATAATGCATCTGAAGGCCACTATTGCTACTATCTATTGAGGCGGTGTCTGTATTATCTCTAATTGGTTCACTCTGTTCAGAATACAAGAACAGATCCTCCTCTTGACTGTCATGAAAAAAAGTTGTTTTGCGAAAACTAGAGAATCCACATAATGCCTGTTTCAGTGAACGTTTACTTTTTATATTAGACGCAAGCAAGTTAGAGTCGGAGTAGGACTTCATAACAGGATAACGATGATGACGCAACTCCCCCAAATCTAGATCAAAAGGATTGTAGTTCTCTCCAAGGTAAGGTGTTCGTATCTTCCTTCGTTTTGCAGATGAATCACAACGTACATTCTTGTGAAATATTCCAGAGTATGACTCTAAACACTCTCTCAGAATACCAATTGGCAGTAAAGGGTCCATTAGACTGAGAATGCGCGAAGGAGAGGGAATGAATTGTACTCGAAAGGGAGGATAGGCTACTGCTATACCATCAGGCAGTCGAATATTTTCTTCGATTGCTTTCAAGCATAAAGCTACAACCAGATTGGCTCCTGTTGGAAAGATGAAGTGGTAAAATAAAGAGTAAATTCTCAATAACGCTAAAACTATTTAACGCAATCTTGATCTTATACAGAATTTTCCTATCTTAGGAGAGGTCATAAGGGTACCAAGTAGTGTTACGTTTTCCATTTCATTTACAGTTCCTGTTACACTTCACTTTATTACCACCCAAAAATAACCTTCGTTATACTTAGCAACGCACTAACATGGTTTAAAATACACTTCAAGGCAGCAGAGGATAAAATTAGAATCTCTGCACATACATTTATCGTTTTAATTAAACAATCAATTGTTGGTTACTTGAAAATGTGCTTAAATTAGACCTTTTTTGCATTTGAAACAATAGCGTTTATAAAATATAGTGGGCGTGATTGCAGATAAGAATACTTTGATATTATTCGAACCAGAAATATATAAAATTGGGGGGATTGTCAGTATCAAAGTTACATGCCCTATAGGAGAAAAACGGGAAAAAAGGGCAACAAGCAGGATATCTTCGCCAGAAAATTCAGGAATCGGTTTATGGTCACAGTTACCATACGAACAACTTTAATACTTTTTAAGCAGGAGACCTGGACATTTATGACATCCTCTGTTCCCCCGTCCCATTATAAACGATTATACCCACGTTCAGTTGTCAAATGATATCACTTAATTCTAGTTATCAGTGTGCTAATGTTCACGTTAACGACGATAGCTTCAAAGCCATATAGGGATCTCTGATTCATGATTTAAAAACATACTTCATAATTATCTAACTTGATTTGTTCCAAATCTGTCCAGTTATGGTCGAATCAAGTGCAATAAAGTAAAAAACAACCTCGCTTGTAAAAGTCTGTCTAGTTACAGCAAAATCCTTTAGTTAAAAAGATTTAAAGTGATAAAAGGATTGGGATATAAACAAATTTCTAACTTCTGAGTGGCTCCCACATACAGCGTAAGTATACAGTTGATGGTTATCACAAACCTTTCCACAGCAATGAAGCACCCTCTGCCTCGCATATCGTTACATAATAAGAAATTGTAAGGAAACTATTTGTTGGAGCTTGGTCCGTAGAAATCCTTGATTTCGTAAGAGCCTTTTCAAGATACGTTTTTCTAACATTTGTGGGTAACTCATGCCTGAGCGCTGTATTAAAATTTCTACTACACAAAGCAGAAATACAGTTTTGCTAATTGTCAGCGAATCACCCATTCCGGAGATTTTGCGCCGCTTAAATTCGTGAAATCTTCTGATTGAAAATTGCAAATTTAAAAGTAGTCTGAATAAATATCCTGGAGTTGAACTAGGATAGTCTATAGTTTTCTGTCTGAATATTCAGTCAGGATGTCTTTAGATATTGAAATGAAAAAGTCGTAAAAGATAATGATAATCATGCAGTCTGAAGTACTGCGTTCGTTTTCGTCTACAAAAAGATGATATTCCCCTGCAAATACCAGTCTGTAGTAAACAAATAGCTAACTAATAAGACTGCGCTTTCCACCTGACGTCACAAATAGCTAACGTTTGCAAGACCTACATTTTATGGTTGGCACCAAAATGCTTCCAGCACAGGGTCTGGAATTTCGTACAGGAGCCAAATAATTAAAAATCTTGGCTTCATAGGCCACTTCCCCACACAAACTCTCCACATAGGCAAATATTTACTCCAATCAGAGGCTAGATACTTCTTAAGAGACTGGCCCCTAGCTATCCGCTAGTATCATCATTGTTGTAAATATTTTACAACATATATTTTTAACTATATTGATTTTGTAATCTGCCCTTGCTATTCTGCATTCAGCCCCAACCGCGGCACCCTCTGACGTCATTTTAAAATCATTCTTTTTACAGAAGTATGCTTGGTGCAGGAAAGTCCCATCAGCAAATTATTGCCACGTCCGTCACTGTCTGTCAACAGATTTAGCTTTATGCCAGATTTATGCGTTAATTAGAAAACTTAATAACAATTCCTGCTCTAAACTGGTAATTCTTTATAAAGGTTGGTGAGTGGAAACATTACACCAAACAAGACGGCACAGGGCGCAAAGTGGCCTTGACGATCGGTTAAAATCACTCTAACGTATTGATGCGACTAATGGAACATTCAACAATTGCTCAACATGAATAAAAAATTCATCTAAAAATACATACCAGCTGAATCACCAGCGAAACAAATTTTTTCTGCTGTTGTTCCCAGTTTGTCTGCATTCTTAAGTGCCCAAATATACATATAAAAACATTCGTTTAAAGCCTCAGGAAATACGGAGGCTGGAGAAAGCGAATAGTTGATTGATAATACAGGAGCTTGAAGTTCCTTAGCCCAGTAACGAAGATACAGCTGCAAAACAAGAGGAGCAGCCCGTCAATTTCAGGTAGCAGTAGTAAAAAATTGGTAAATACACTCATTAACCAGGGGGGTCCTGGTTCGAACAGAAATACGCGTAGAATTTTCCTGCTACGTCCCTAAAAGTGCTGCCGTCAAAAACGTCCACTACAGTAACATTGATCAAGTTTTAAAATAAAATAGGTCAGAGAGAGAGAGAGAGAGAGAGAGAGAGAGTTAATAACATCGATAGGTAAAAAGTAGCTCCACACCATAGCCGTGGGAACAAGCGTTTGCTATTGAAAAAACCAACTGCAAACAAACGAAATAAACAATGAGCGATGCAACGCGGTAGGTCCCTTCAACTTTCTGTAAGACACCATACCAAAGGCAAAGAAAAAACACTTTATAATGACCGTATACTATCGGATGTAAAAGCACTGTTACGTAGCTTGTATGCAGTTTTGACTCATTTCCACTTGTCCACATACACGGAGCGTTACAATAAAACACATATACACGCAAACACCAAATTTATCTCCAGCAATGTCAGTGTGCATACAAAATACTGTAAACAGTCATTGATTCCTTGTTAGCATGGACGATTGTTGCTATTGTCGACACTGCAAGTCGAGTAGAATAAGACGAAACGGTGAAGTACTTGCTTTCGTTGTGGGCAAGAGACACTAATCCACTCTTTGCAATGGCAAGTACACAATTTAGCGAACTTTTTTGATACAAGAAGCCTAATTTTCTTGATATGACTTAAGAAGTTTATCAATAGAATTTTAGTAACAGTCCATCCCGTGTATCTCTACATGGAACTTGTAAAAGATGTCAACATTTAGTAAGGATGCCTTTGAAACAGGAAAGATCCTTCAGGAGTGCCTCAGACCCTGAAACATTGGGTGACTCTCCTACATACGACCAGGTGAAAGCGGCGACATCATTTCAATGCTTAACATTGAAATTTTATCGACTGTTTTAACTGTAAGGAAATTAGACGATATCAAAAAAATTGGTTTAACTGTAAATGATTTAATTTCTCATTTGTTACGTTACAAAATTTGCATCCTTTTCAGTCAATGCGCATGTGCAAACTAGGCAGCTCTTTACGAGCGCGCAGGTCGACACTAGAATTAATGGTCTTATCCATAACTTAGGAACAGGCAAGTCTGCCAATAGCCAAAAACACATAGCGAGTTTTCAATCCAAATAGCGAGTTGTTAAGAAAAACTTTACATATTGCTATAATACAACAATGAAGTCAGGACTCAGATGTGGGGAGTACATATTTTTCTTTCTACATCAACGCGTTTGTTCCTGATGAACCCTGTGATAATCTATAACAGACTTCACGAGGGAATTTTCTTTTAAAATACCAGTGTCGAACTTACCTCGTGTGACTTGGAAGACTGAGCAACAAAACCGCCCCCATGGCAATGAAAGATCAAACCATTCGACTTAGGATGGGGTCTTGTTCCAACTTTAAACTGACTTTGACCTTCATTGACATTCTAAAACAGTAAGTATTCAGTCTTAGAACGTCTTATGTAGCTTAAAAAGGGATCATTAATACTAAACAATCTTACAATAATATCCCGAAACACAACCAAACGACATCTGCCAGAAAGAAAATGAAAAAAGTAAGCGTTACTCAGCTCTTTTCTGTATGACACACCACCAGGATCTCCGACACAGGCGTGCAGGAACAGGGGGCCGTGACCTCTACTTTATTGCTACATTGGTTTCCGAAAGTTGACTATTTTTAACATCTAAGAAAATTTAGCAACAGTTGAAGAGAAGTTCCTTTCGAAGACAAACGTATTCGCAGGGGAAGATAACAAAAATTTCAACGTTCGTTGCAGCTTATTGATGACTTTTTGAGTTTTGTATACATATGTTTTAAACGGAGTAACTAACACTGAAAAAGAAACCAATGCCCACTTCCAATTTATTGCAGGCTTACTCTGACACTGACATGTAATTCCGGCTTTATTACTTTTATGTGACATATTCATCAATATCAGCCAAAGAGCCTACTCGAGGCACAAATTTGGAAAGGGTCCTACAGGTTTTGTTGCTATACTGCTTATATAGAATAGTGAGGAAAGCTTGTTCTAGTGTATTTTACTTTTCCATTCATTAAAATAATCCATTATCCCAAAGTAAGCTGTGAAAGGCGACTGTAATCTAGTAACAGTGCACCGTTGATGGGAATGGGAAATGCCTTACCTCTAGCCAAGACTAAGCAAAGAAGGCAACTTTGTGGAAACAGCTTCAATGTCAAAAGTTGGGAGAATTATTCATAAAGCATATCCACATAGGTTTACTCAATGACTCTCCTATGTGCCTATTAAATAACTTACACAAACATGATGATGTAGATATAAGTACCCGAACTGCAAGTTTCTTGGATATTTAGTCTTTATATCAGAGTTGAAGACAGTCAAAAGCTTACTCACAAGATATTTCTCATATAAATAACATTCATTCTACTACGCTTACAAGAAATTTAACAATTACCATAATTGGTACATACCAGCTTTTTAAAAACAAATGTGATTGGTATTGAATTTTCAATCCATTTCTTATGCTACTCATAGTGACTAAAGTATTGTTGATGGACACGATTGGTAAGTGACATATTTTCAATCTATACCACGATAAGCATTTTACATTCAAAGAATTTTGAAAACACCACACATCCCAACCCACCACCTACATGCTTTAATAGCAATGTTGGAGTTCTTCTATACAGTGTATCCTTGCTTATCCAAAAGAGTTTTCAAAAATAAGTGCCAATGCTGACAGAGTGATCTTCACGGTGGTTCCCTGCAAAATCATCAAAACGTTCCACAATTTGTCAGCATCACCAAAGTGCAATTTGGGCACCAAGAAACTTGCGCAGGTCTTCCACACGCGCTTATTCCTTTTGAATGTGCCTTGCATCGGATGATTTATGAAGAGAACACAAATATAAAAGGGCAATTCATGTGGTTTATTTTCATTCGTGAGACACTCTGATCAACATAAATTACTTTTTATGATAGTTTATTTTTTCGATGCAATGTGCCAAAGATTTTACTTCTTTAAGGACAAATATATCATCCTCATTTATCCAAGTTTTCAGCTTATCAAAACAGTTCATTATGCATTTAAATTAAGGCTGTTCAGATAAACGAGGGTGTACTGTACTAACAAATTATAATCAGAAAGCACGGTTTATCATCCAAGCCTTCGTGGGAAATAATATTAACTTTATACACTACATGGTGTTTAAGCAACAACATTGCACATTAAATTTTGTCCGTATACCTCTTAAAATTTTGAACTTCTCCATTTAATTGTACTTTAGCTGCCCTTCCTGTGTGTTTTTACATCCAGTGCAATGTGCAGAGGCCTACATACATGTACGTCTGCAAAGTCCTGACAGTTAACTAAAGGATTCAGACAGCGTACAGATGCCACTGATGGAGCAGTCAGCACCAACAAGGCTTGACCCCAGCAATGTCTTAAAAAATGCAGGTATGGTCAGTATGCCAGATGCTTCTGCAGGCATTCATAAGGGGTAGTTAAGTTACTGCAAGCCCAGCTCTTTTAAGGGCATTTTGCTGGCAATTACATGCAGCAGAGACTTAACTGGTCCATAAATTGATTGTGCAGGTGCTAGGTTGGCATTCAGGCAATACATGTAAGCCAGCTGATGCAGTTTTTACTGAAAATCTCTCAACTAAGTGTTGTTGGATAGACCTATTATGGATCTCTAATTACAGTCTGGTCCTCAGGGAATCCCTTAAGATAAATTAAAGTCATCTGGAAAAGATCAAGAAGAGGTAGATCCTAATTCTTAAGGCACTATGATTCTAATCAATGTTAAATGCACATGAAACTTCAACAATTAATTTCAACAAATTTTGCTTTGCCGGTATGTAAAACAATTTTCTGCTGCTGGTAAAAGAAAACTATTCCAAACATAATTAACTCTTTTTAGTACCTATAACAGATAATTGGCTCATGGTAAGATTACAGTAACATTTTCAAAGTCACAAAGATCTAAATCTGAACTGCACCTAACATTTTCACTGTCAACAGTGCTTACATGCAAATTCCTTTGAGTAGGTACAACCTTGCCACATCAAATAAATGAAACTTACACTCTGCAATACCATTGAACCATGATACACACCTGACCCTGTCTCCATAGCAATGACAATAGATGAGCATCTATCTTCTGCATAACATGATTTTTTGATTCCAATGCTACTCTAAACAGGTCACCATTTTCCCTTTTAAACATGATGGGCTCTGCAGATACTTTAAACTCTGTATTTATCTCTAACGCCGGACACAGCAGCAAAGGAACATGCTACAAGAAAAGTAGAAGATCCATATTTACAATTTAGGTATTGAATAAAATTAAAAAAATGGGTCTCAAAACAGAGGTCCTAAAAGTTTGCTGAGCTGCCACAGCAAAGACCTGGAGAAAAACACCAATAAGGAGTAGCAGCCACTAACATGAGTAAATGCTCAACTAATCACATAGGTAATTATTGCATAACCAAAATTATATGTACCGTTTGTGCATACAAGAGGGTGTTAAAAATACCTGGGTTTTATTTCATACATCCCAGTTCAAGGATGTGTACATATCGGAAGGAATGCAGGATAACAATTGCTACCAGGAAAATGTTTGAATAAATAAGAAACATTTTTAAATATTAGTGAACAAATGCAATAAATATAACAGCAAAACCTGAAAGGAACAGCAAGAAGGCATAGCGCATGTCACTGGCACACTATGGATGCAAGACAGAATGGATGTGAAACAGAGACTTATTTGTTACAGCAGCAGATTTTATTCTCTGAAAAGTGTGGCTCTATTTAGCACCATAGAATCTTTAGATGCTTTCCCAAAGTTAACTCATGATTAAACAGATCAACACATTAGCTAAAAATTAAAAATATCATTTGTGGGTTCAGGATACATTGATCCACTAAATGTAGAACAGTTAAACTGAAATAAAAATTTAAGAAATTACAGAAACATGAACTATTATTGTAATTATGGCAAAAGTAATGGGTAAAATAAATGAGAAGATCCCATAGAAATGAAGATGACTATACCAGTTGTTTGGTTGCATGATATGCATAATAGCTCCTTATTACAATGCCTGATCGCTCCACTTCCAAAAGATTTGAATACATATCTCGTCAATGGGTTCATCTTTCACTGTGATGATCCACAGACAAACAATTTACATCTAATCTAACATTATGGGAGTTCATTTTCAAACTAAAACAACTTGGACTGAATATCTATATCTTGACGCTATATCTTTTATGCTTGGCGGTACGCTTATCATGTTGTTGTTCAGCTGTTACAAAGCATAATATTCACTATTATACCATAAAGCAGCTTTATTCAAAAATTTTAATAGACATAAAATGAGGGATTAAAGAATTAAGGCATTTAGATATTAAAACACAATGAAAATTATACCTGAATCCCATGCCTTTCTGTAAGTGACCAAAATGCTTTGCAGAAGTCAACACTGACATTTTGTGTCAAGTGTACAATTCTCTTAGCACGTAATTCAGGGTCAACCACATATTTACCACTATGAAGAAATGAATATAAAGCTCTATATCCTGCATGACTATGCCTATCAAAGCCATCTCCATAGGCTGCCATAGCAACACCAATCACATTAAGACTTTGGCTTAGGCTTGATGCAAACTGTGACGGAAATAACGTTAGAAAAATGGAATGACAGACTGAAGTATCACTTACACATTTGCATAATTCATTCTTACAATATGATTGTATTTTAACACATACAAAGTAAAAAAGAAAGGCTTTTCAGTTAAAAATACTATTCACTGAATCTCAACAGAAACGTGTAAAAATGGAGACAAAAGTAAAACACATGAATCCCAATAATAACCAACAATACGAAAAGAAGAACAAAATATAAGCAAATGAGGTCAGGCAACGTAAATCATCACATTTTGTCCCCATTCAACAATGTTACCCTTGACTCTGACCTCAGATTTTCCTTTGCAGGACAAAAAAGTCTTGCAAACAAATGTAGTAGACACAAAAAACAGCACAGTTTGAACTACCAAAGGAACTTGTTAGAGTAGTGAACTTTCTACTGTCACTAAATGAACTTTCCTTGATTCTGCAAGTTACTTCATCTTAAAAATTCTATGACACTCATTTTATTGGAGTGGTTGTTGAGGTTATCAAAACATGATTAGCTATTTTACCATATTCAATCATGTTCTTAATAACAGAGATTTGTCTAATTTTATGACAGATGCATATATTCTCAAAAGTTACACAAGACCTGTAATGCTCTAGACTCAATTGTTTGATGTGCGTAACAATCATTTATGTACATGTTCTACGTGATCATGGAAAGTCTCATGCATAGCAGTTTTCATGGTGCTTGGTTATCTTCAAATACAATATATCCTAAAAACTAGGAACAGTACTTTAACATTTACTACATCAGGAAATGAACTGTTTTGACACAATGAAAGATAGCCATTAGTAGATTTAGCAGAATTAAATTGCCTGCATGATTAGTATCAGAATACCTAGACAGAGTTGTGTTAGAAATGTCATGAGAAGCATCAATCTTAGTCCACAGTCGTTTCAAATTACTTTGACAAAATTTACATTTGGGGAACAAGAAATCACAACTATACCATAAACATAAACAGAGGCAGTCAAAATTCGTTTTCATGTTTCAAGTAAAAACATGTATATAGACATGCATAACAATATACTAGCCTGTCCAAGTTTATTCCGTTGTAAACTGTTGTAATGCATACAAGCATAGATTAATTCACATTAATTCATTTAAGATGGGGCATGATTCATCTTCGAGAAGAAAATTTGGGAGCTCAGAAGCTATGTTGTAGCAATCAGAATTTTAGTAGGCCCTATATACAACTAGAGAAGGCACATGCTAGTCCAAACTGTTGTATCCAAGAACTGACTCCATTTGAGAATTTACAGGGTATATATATATATATTTGCAAACACAATAGATGACTCACAAGGTAAGTCATACGCTTCTCACTTATTTACAACAATACATCACTGCTGCTAGTCATGGGACAAGTTACCACATGTTTCATCTTTACAGTTGCAGTTTTTGTCACAATAGATGTGACTTGTGCTAACAACTTAGATTGTCAATTTGAATCATTGTGTGTAATAGCAGGAAAGTAACATGCCATATTGTAACTATATGAGTTAAATAGCCCATGTACTTTTGATTAATGTAGAAATGACAATAAATTACAAGAGCACTCTGAGGTTACATCAATGGCATATCAGCCTACTTTCATACTTTCAGCTGCATGCACAAATGAGCTTGAGGAAATTGGAAAAGAACTACATTTTTGCTTTTGGAGCTTTGCCAATTACATTTATTGCATATGTTCACCAATCTGAGGATGGGCTGTCCAAGGGTTTTGGAAAAATATCATGCTCATGTGCCTGCTCACTGATCTGTTGTTCATTTTGAAATATTCCAGAAAAAGTTGCAAACAGAAGAAATAACCATAGTTGACCTGGTTCCTGAATAAACAAGTTGTTCAAAAAGACAGCAAAGATGCATAAATATAAGGTTAAAAAAAGCCTTGACAACAGATTTTGAAGAATCATCACAGTGGCTGAATAAATCTATTTGAGATAAGAAATTTCAATACAACAAGAGGAGAAGTTTTAATAACACTGGAAGACTTTATGAAGTAGCAGCTAACAGTAGATCACAAATTGAAAGCAAATCTTCAAAATTTTGCAAAACTTGAATCTTGTGAAATCCAATTCATGAGATGCATTCTACAATTGCACGTGATATTAATTTGTGTTTCCTTGCTTAGTAACATAACGATGTGCAGCACAGCAACATGGATATAAAAATAGAAAACTAGCAAGGGTGGAACCAAAATTTCAAGGGCTCCTGAAGTCTCTGATCATCTTAATATATTGCTCTGTCCAGTTTCTAAAAATGTCTAAAATTTGGGATACCATTGAAAGTTTGACTGTTGCTTGACAATAAGGGTGCTTCTACCAAAGGTGAGCATCTACAAAATCAAAGGCTGATTGTTTACTTTCCATTCACGAAAGCTTGATTAGATAAAGTCAGTTATAAAATGATTAAAAGTCAGACTGGGGGATGCTTGAAAGCTTGTGTTTACTAAGAAAGACACAGTTTGGTCTGTGGATTAACCAGATGTCACTGACCAAAAGTTGTAATGGAGATTCACTACAGGTAGACTACCAGGTGTAAGTGTCAAGCAACATCAAAATTCATTTACCATTGAACATTAGGTAGGTATTGCAAATCCAGATGGTACAAAAACAAAATATATTATACAAGCATGAAATATTGCTATTGAACATTTGAGGGGTGCTTGGGTACCTCTAGCACCTCCCTAGATCTGCCACTGGATAGTACTGAAAGAACCATGCAGATCACCTTCAGCTTGATGAAACCCAATCCAAAAAACTGCTTTAAATGGGACATGATAAGCAAGATATTGCATATTAATATCAGTATGCTTCCTTTGTCTAGCCATCATCCAGGATCAGCTGTACACTAACTAATCGTTAGAAAACAAGAAGAGTAAGAGATTGTCCAAAGGTTAATAAGCAGTCTTTGTTTTGACAAGTTCTTGAGAACAATGATATAAAAGGTGAAGATGCAGAACAAACCAATCTTCTCCAAGTCTTCTCCTGTTAATTCGTGAGGTGTACGCTGCTGACTCTAGATTTCCACCACCCAAGGGATGTCACATCAGAGGTTTCTAGTGTGGACTATTTCAAGTCCAGGTGCAGTTACATATCAATGTTTACCTGAAAAAAATGAAGGTTCTTGGCTCTGGCCTTACAGATAAAAGAAATCAGAATAGGTTTTTACTTTGAAAGTAGTCAATCAATCAAATCTGTGAATTGAAACTTCAGAACCTTTTTACAAAATCATCATCATTTCCTTTTCTATATTGATTGATACTTTTGAACTTCTTGGGGTCTTTTTATCAAGGAAATGATCATGCAGGATTTTACCCACTACGAGGTAAAATTTTCACCCCTTTTAGATGGCAAATAAAACTTCTTAGCAATCATCTGCACCCTACACATAGGCTACATCTGAGAAAAATTAAAGCTAAGTTCTTTCCACTAACTATGCTATATGGGAATTGTATCTTGTAAACCGTCTTTGCTCAGGAGGGCATTAATAAGTCTGAAGCCCAATTGCTCAAATATACTTAGGTCCAATTCACAATCTGCATTATAGCAAACAATTAACCATAACACCAATTAATTAATTTAAACCATTGATCACCCAAATAATCACGATCCTTCACTAATTGTAGTCAACTGACTTCATAAAATCACGCCAGTAGGTACTGTCCTGCAGCAGACTTGCATGGGGAGATTTTTACATCATGATACGGCTGCAATGCGTACGGGAGTGCAGGATTGTGAGTTAAAATGCGGGAGACTTGGTAGCAATGGTAGGAGCCACCCGTAAATCATCAATTCCAGCCCCAGCAAATCTTGTGGTAACACCAGGATAGTTTGGTCCAGTAAATAAATAATAAAATAATTGGACAGGACGATTAACCTCTGCTAACTCTACTTACCCAACCAAATGACCTAGAGCTAGGAGTGGCGCAAGGTTGATTTACAATTTAGGTCTACTGTCTGACTACAGCCAAGAGGTATTCGCTACGTGCTTTCTGTAGCAAATAGTAAGGAAAATGTAATTACTCATTTTTAGTGCGCTAACCTGAAAACCAAAAGTTCTCCCGTAGAAACTTTCTCTGTTGATCGACTCAAAATCGTCAAGGAGGGCCAAAATGTATTCCTCGTTTTGTTTACAATCTGGAAATAATATCCCAGGCTGACACATATCCACAAGCATCACTGCAAACTGAACCATGGTAAAAAGCCTAGAAAGAACCTGTGTGTACGAATCCAGTTCCATGTACGAATGGAATGACCGAAAGAACAGTCTCTGTCGATTGTCTTGAATTTCTACAACAACATCCAGTAATTTTCTTACACATTTCCAAACCACGAAAATAATGCTTCTGTAACCATTGCTTTTGCAGAATCGGGAATCATAAGAGGAGCAGGCATTAATGATGGCATCTAGTGAAATCTGCAGCGGATCCAAGACATTAAGAATTGTCTCAAAACAAGTCATGAAATCGGCATTTATTGACTTTCCCTTTCCGGAATTGGTACAGAAGTAACGGAAGTTTTCGGCCGCAGCATCACCAAGGTTTTTAAAGATAGTGTCCAAAGAATTAATCATAGAGTCCCAATTGTCTTGAAGCATGGCTGGAATGATTTTTGTTACAATCAATGTTCCACTTTCATTTGGAGTGCTCACTGACAATATTCCACATCCTTGTTGATTGCACAAATCATATGCCGGTGTAAGCCCTTGTTTTCAGGTTATAGTGCTTCATGTAACGGTCACAAATTGTGGCACCACCTCGGCCTTTTATATCAAATCAATTGTTTAGACTCTCTTTAATGTCAATAAAATACATGCAATCTGACACACCTCTGTTCCACCCCAAGTAAAAACGCACTTGGAGAACTGGGTTATCACCATACAAAAACGAGGCTATTATGTCTATGATTATCACCTGCCATGCTCAACTTCCAATGACGGAGGATAATACAAATAGAGAAACCTGAGAGGAAAAAATTCCCTCGATGCTTCGGTGCACCTGGCAATGGTTTGGATTGCATTTTACGCTTGCAAAATACAAGCAGCGAACATCGTGCACAGGTTTTCTTGGTGAATTTGTTCTTTTTGTAGTCGATTCCTGTGTCAGGGTTAGGAAACTTACTTTCTGATCAGGTTATAAGTAAGCAATCTATTGCCTCAGGTGAGGCCTGGACCCACAAACTCTGGTTTTATGCCAGATTGTCTGATTTTTTCACCTACGGTTGCGATGAAAGTTATGGCTTGGTAGAGTCTGATCATTTAGCTGCAAAAACATAATCTGTAAGCAGGGTGATCTTGCGAAACGGATAGAAGTAAAATGAGGATTGTGAAATTGTGACCACCTGAGCCTTAATCCCGGGTTTCACGGTGTCAACTTTAATGCTTTTCCTTTGCTTCCTACACAGAACCATCTTGTCTTCTTCTATAAAGAACTAGTGCAAACGGCAATAAACGAATGGCTTGTATGTACAACCCACATACCTCGCGTAAGCTTAAACGCCAGTAGACACACATCCAATAACATGAACGGACAATAAATGACCAACACCAAGTTTACAAGCAGGGACGCCGGAGACGGTGGGCAAAGGGGGGCAGGCGCCCCTCCTGCCTTTCATTTGACATGCCTCAAAATGCCAGAAGCTGATTGAAACAAAAAAGTAGCTGCAAAAGAACTTAAGGAAGCAGCAGCAAGGCCAGGACAGGCAAAGATAACGTCAATTTGTTTGCACCAAACTATCAGCAAAAGCAAGCTTTGTCTCTCATCTTGTCTGCATCATGTGAACAGAATTGCATCTAAATCAGATGATACATCAAGTTTCACTTAAGCCTGGGTCAAGAAAAAAGATTATTTTACTTCTAATAATAAGGTAGATAGTGAAAGAAATGGAGGATACTACTTTCATGCAGAATGGTTTGTAGCATTTGGTTGGCTTGCATATAACAGAGAGAGAAAGAAAGCATTTTGTTCGGTCTGCACATCTCACAGAGAATCTCCAAAAGGAAACTTTAATTTCAGATATGGAGAGGGTTTTGACATTTGAAAAAAGGGCAAGAAAAGATTATAGAGCACAAAAACAGCTACGCCCACTGAGCTGCCGTGTGTGCAATGGAAAGACCCAGCAAATCAATTGTGTCGGCAATAACCTCTCTAAAACATGAAAAACAGAGTCTAAGGATGCAAGGCTTGGTTTCCCCTTTGCGCACTTTAAAGACACTTTTGCGCCAGGGCGTTGCAATCAGAGGTAATACTGATAAAGATTCCAACACCTATCAATTCAATTTAGATAAAGCAGTAACAGACCCCACAGTACAATTGTTACTTAAAGAGAAGTATTAGGTTATGGCACATGATATCCTTGAAGAGCAAAAACAGATCCTAGTCCTTGAAGCTGAAAGAGATTTACTTGACAGGATTCGAAAATGTGAATTTTTTTCAATTCTCGCTGATGAGTCGTCCCACGTTACAAAGAAGGAGCAATTTTCTTTTTTCATTAGAACATGCAATGACAAATATGAAGTTTCTGAGTATTTTATTGATATCTTCGAATGCTCCCAAGGTTTTACCTCAGATGCTCTTCTGTGATACATAGAAGATATACTTCTGAGATGCCACCTTGATGGGGCACATATGGGAGGCATGGGCTTTGAAGGGGCTGCCGCTATGAAATGTATTGCAAGCAAGATCAAAGAAAAAGTTACGCCAAATGCTATCTAAATACACTGTTTTGTGCACTGCAATGAATTGGTTGTGAAAGATGCCATAAAAGAATCATCACTGCTGTCATCATCACTAGAACTTTGCCAATTACTTTACACTATAGTAGGTGCCTGCCCTAAATGAATTCTATTATTTGAAGATATTCAGATTCGTTTTATGACTGAGCAGATGACCAATGAATACAAAATCTTGAGGCTGCAAAACTTGTCAGTTACCAACCAGATTGACAACTTGAGTAAAGGCCACGAATACAATCTTTGAGAAGACAACCAAGGTAAGAAAAGCTTTAGAATCCCAGAAAAGTGACAACTCAATCAGTGGAGATATCAAGGCAGGATTCCAACATATACTGAATCATCAAATGTCTTCTTTAGATACTCTGTTTGGTGTAAATGTAAAAAGGAGGGTGATTGCTTTGCTAAAGACGTAGCCATTTCTGCAGATTGTGCATTTTATTCTTTAAGATACATTATTCAGCAGTTGCAGGAAATGGGATGCATGGAGGAGTTCAATCTTATTCTTGAGGAGTTCAAAGAAACTGTAGATGTCTATGAAAAGAACGATAGTGTGCGACCAAGAAAGTCCCATGGTGGATGGAAGATGGATCAAGCATCTTAACAAAACGACTCCCATTTACATCCACAGATGGCATAACAAGCAATGATAATCTGCGCCAAAGCTTCCTCATAGCTATTGATGTCGTTTCTTCCAGTCTTGAACAAACATTTGAACAAGAAGAATTATCTACTTTGAAAGCAATAGAAGAGGTCATGCTTAAATCGATGAACGATAGAGAAGTCGACCTGACCAGTCTTCAATGTGGCTTTCTTGATAAAGAAATGGTAAAAAGACAGTTGGATGATCTCCCGACCATTTTAGGGTTTTACCGATGCCGAGAGGGAGCTAGAGATAAAAGATTTAACATGTGTCAAAACAATTGAAGATATTTTCAATGCAATGCTCACTACAAAACTGCAATGCCAGGAAGTACACAGGATGATAAAATTTTACAAGACAGTGTCACTTAGTTCGTCGACCTGCAAACACAGCTTCAGTGCCATGCATAGACTCAAGTTGTGGTTGAGGGCCAAAACAAAAGCAAACCACCTGAAAAGAATTATGTTTTCTCATATTTAAAAAGAGGTCTTAGACAAAGTGGACATTAAATGGTGGCAAAGAAATTTGAAGACAAAAACAATCAAAGGAAAGACTAATTTGATTAAATCATCAACTAATAATGTGTAGATGAAATCACATGGAATGTTTTATGTTTCTGTAGACTTTTGCATTTAGATTTTCTGCTCAGTTGAAGCTAAGATAATCTGATGGTTATAAAAACATAAATTAAAGTGATTTGTATATGCATGTAACTTAACAATTCCCATGTAAATGCAAGACCTATTGGCACGATCAAGATCCAAACTTTTCTGTGTATTCGTAATTTAAGCCCCGGGTTACACGGGTACGGATCCAGGTGTATTCAATTATCTCTGAAGAAGTTATCAAATTTATGGGGCAAAAGGTATTGTCTGTGATTGTTAATGAAGTCAAACTGGCAAGTACCTCTCAACATCTATAAACTCCACAGTTGATCTCATGAATGTGGGCCAGCTGACAGTTATTATCTGTTATGTTCTACGATCTGGCCTAACTGAACTATCCATAAAGTCCATACAATCCCTGTATCCCTTGGAACAAAATGGCATAAAGATGCAAGATTGCCGTGAACAGTTATACGAGAGGGCAGCAGAAGACCACAGAAGAGAAACACAAGTCTAATGAAAAGAGGTCGTAAGTCCAAACAGCAAAAGACAATTTTGATTGAGGTATTTCTAGTAGTCATTGACAAATTATGGTCAGCTTTCCAACATCAGAGACATTTAGGACAAGTTTGGTTTTCTTTCAACTTTATGGAGTTGAGCTATGGTTGCACCAGGGTGAATTCTGTGTAAAACTCACGTCGGTAGTTTGGCAGGTGTACATCCACGTTCATGATAAGAGTAATTATTCACAAAGCATGACACCCAGTTTCAAAAAACGACAAAGACCAAAAACAGGCGTGCGCCGGGATTTTTAAATTTCATTATGCCAGTACTCCAAGGAGTATCAGTTAGGCTAGATCCACGCCACCACGCGGAGGGATAACTACCTCCATGCCAAATATCTTTGGGCTAAATGCATGACATGCACAATGGTGGTTGCATCAAAATAGCAGCTAAGAAATTTGTCAAAAAGCACCTTAATGAATTTGAATAAAAACTACTTTCCTTCTGAATTAGAGCAATTTCAGAATGTGCTCTATCAGTAGACAAGAACAGAGTGGAGCACAAAACATCTCAAAATGCATGCATAGAACTAAATATGCTGTTGATTCTGGATCTCTCTAAGTGTATCCACAACTTTCAAAACGTCTACATCACACTGCATGTCTATCTATACTAATTTGCATTAAACTGCAGAGAAGAGCGACCATTTTTAAAGTCAAAAAGAATAAAAAATTAAGGTAGACGTTGCATGGGACAAGACAGACTCAGTCTGGTTTCGATTGGAAATAATATTGTCAGCGTACAGAACTTTAATGACATGATTAGTGTCGAAGTCATTAAAAACGTTTGGAGACGTACCTTGAAATAATAATATGAATAAAATTGTTTATCATGACAGGTCATTAAAATTTTCTGTTTACTTACTTCCAGAAATGATCATTTTGATTGGAGGGCCCCACGTTGACTACAGCCAGAGCCCCTGGCCTTCTTAATCCACCCCTGCCACATGGCACAGGTGCCAAGTAGTTCACAGGGCCCAGAGCCAACTAAAGTAATCTAACATCCAGACGTCAAATATTATTATTTGGACTCTCTTTTCCAAGGTTATTAAAAGAGATTATGAAAAGGAGCGAAGTTAAAGCATTTTTGTTATAATACAGGCCTAAAGTAATACAAAAATTATAAACGGACTTCCATATTCTTAGAAGATTTACAAAATAATTCATTGAAATCCAACATTTACGGCTAAATATAAAAATCGACTTTGTTCCTGTTCTCTTAAGAATATAAATGTCCATCGTAACTCAATGATAAAATTCTCCTAGGATTGATAATCATCTGGTTAGCGACAGATGATGCAACGAGGTCTTGAAGCTACTTTAGGCACTAAATGTCATTAAACCCAAGATGGATTCGTCTTTGGACCTGTTTAAGCTAGCATAGATTCATGTTGATTTGTACTAAAATGAGCACAGGGAGGCTTTCATTTTAATTTTGAACTGGTTCTCAACCCTTACCGATATGGATTTAATTGGACTAGTCAGTGATAGCTCTCCAGAGGGCAGTTTAGATCTGTTCCAATCAATGTCCAATGTAAACAACTACTACAGATCCACATTGGTACGGATCGGATACGAGAGAAGAACGTTTCCCGTCTCGAGGCCGATATACTGTGACACTCCAGTGTTACCACGGCGCAATAGAGTGGAACCGGTCCCGTACAGTCCCCACTGTAAAAGCGACTGATTGGGATCCGCTAATCAAAATGGTAACGAAACCAAAATTGACCCGTTCTCCCTGGAATGTGCCATTTGTAAACGGGATCTTAATAACCTAGTATTTATAAAGTTTTCATCGGTAAGTAAGAGAATTTCCAAAACTTCTTTAATTCTGTACCTAAAGACAGGACGCTAAAACAAGTAGTAGTGGCACGGGGGCAGAAGTTGACTTAAGACACTAGCCCCAGTCGGCAAGCACGTTATCTTTGCTTCCTTCAAAATGTCACCAATTTTTGAGATCCAAATTTTTCAGTGGGTTTTAAATTCTGAAGAACGAAAAATTTCCCAGAATCACTAACATGTGTACGATTTCAACTTATACTTTGTCTGTATTGTCGCACAGCTTTCATCGGAATTGACATACCTAGCGGCTCCTTCGTTTGCCTCGTAGCTCCACTTCCGGTTAACGTCACTTTTAATAAGTGCCAACGAACGTAGACCATGACCTAAGAGATTTTTGAGATTAACCTTTTCACAGTTTTCTCAACTATTTTCCTGTTGTCCGACATAAATTGGGTGTATGATGCATAAAAGCATACGAAAAGTCGAAATCTATTTTAAAAATCGTATGTTTACATCTGCTTGATTTTAAAATATTGTAGTCATTAAAGTAATGCTATCTGCCAATCTGGTTTCATTCTGATGAATTTTTAATGACAAACAAAATCTATTATCAGGTTTTCAATCACAGATCAATGAATTTCAGAGTTGACTTCGGTTAACACAGATCTACTTCCAATCGCGATTCTCTACCCTCCTTTAGAACTATAAAGAGAGAAATCCAAGTGGTGTGTGGGCGGGTGATCATTTAATGTGCTAACTACGTGATGTCATATTCATCTTTTAAGAGTAGTGGGAACAACTACGTATTTGCGACTCATTTATATTTGACCGGACTATCTCTGGACTAATGTAAAAACTCGTATATTGATTGGCTAATGAATTTGAAATACGTGCAATTTGTCCCGTTGCATGCTAGAAGGAAAGCGGTAAATCATATTTTAATTGAGAACGAAAAGTAAACCTTGAGATTATAAATTGGCATGTAACATTGGAGGTTTTGCGTGTGTTTTTTTTCATTAAGTCGAGCTAAGAATCGGTAAACAGGAGTAGTATTCTTCAGCGTACAGCAAACCGCTTCAGATTTACACTCACGGAGAATAAAAGACGCCAAAGCGAGATTTTTAACATGATGACATATATGCTCTATCTTTCGGCTTTACTAACCAAATTTACTGATTTATGAAATATTTTAATTAAAACATTGAGACTTAAGTGTACAATAACCAGTTGTTTACCGTTAAAAAAATGCTAGGGCAGGGTTCCTTTCATTTATGCTTTGTCAAACGCATTTCCACCCATGTGACCGCAAACGTGCAAGTATTGTCTCCCTATGACGTATCGGGCTCTATCCAGAACAATCATAGAAATGCCTATATTTCTACGAGAACAATTCACCAAAGATGCTATCCTTGTTGTCAGGAAAGTTGCAAGTTTTAGCTTTAACTATCTACATATCAGCATGGGGCGGCGCGCAGTACTGCAAAAGTGTTATTGACTGTGGGACACCATACCCTCGTCATTGGCCGGAAACAGCCTCTTTTAAGCGTAGTAAAATGGGTAAGAGTGATTATTTCAATAGAGAAGAAATGTCCATAGTGTCCTTTGAACGATTACAGTGGAATTGGCACTATTATGTTGTGAAGTTGTGGGTTATGGAAGTGAAGGAGAATGTGGAAGTGATATTTCTTCGGATTCATTATTTACCGAAACAGAAAACGAATCCTTCAAAAAAGTTGTTATTAAAGTAATAGCAGTAATAACACTGTCCGTCCCATTTGCTATCACGCCAAACGAGTTATATGTTTTTCCTTAAACCGGTAAATATCCTCTGAACATTTCATACGCAATGCTGTGGATAATTTTAGAAAGCCAGCCACACATTAAAGATTTAAATTCAGTAACCATTACCAGTTTCCCTGTGGCTACAGGGCTATGCAGACCAAGTGTATTTTTTTGTAAACATAACTGAACACTATTGCAAGGTACACGTCATCAACGAAAGTGTCCAAACTGGCAACTATAATGAATTAATATTATTAACTTTTCTCCCTGACATGCATATAGCAGGCTTGTTTCACCGAGATCCCAGTTGGCAAAAATGAAATGTCGGTAAGCGGTGACAGCGAGTTGAGTATTACGATAGTTTGTCAACGAAAGTGAGATCTCGGCAAAGTTTACTGGTTTTTCTTGTATGACACGCCTCTAGTAAAAGCCGACTAAAATTCAACTCGCGATTGCTCGCTAATGACGTGTAGAATAAAGAACAAAGAGCCAATCAAGAGACTGTGAACATTTCTCCAGTGAATAATAGCAGTCTATAATCATAAAGTAACATAAAATCAACTACTTTTTGTTCCATTTCTCTATTTACAATCTTGTCACAGAATATGGTCATAATAAGAAGCCAGAATGTGATCGAAGCAAGAAGTACCATAACAAAGATGGTTCAAAAATGATGGGAGTGTTTTGTCAATTTAAACATGGTGGCTTCTTTCAACGACTGTCACTTTTTTCATTCGAATATAAAAAAGAACGACACAAATCTGACTTCAAACACTCTAATACTTCGTACTTTCACATACCCACAATAATCTAAAATATCAAATAGTAACAAAATAGTCAGAACTATACGTCACAAGCGTACTCTGTTAATTTCACAGATACCAAAACTACTTACCACTTTCTTATGTGGTACTTTGAACATTTTCTTCTAACAACTACGTCAAACATGACACAAATGACATTTAAGTTTACTTCCACTGGTTTGGTGCAAGGTAAATCTTGGGCATTTAACAGCACGTTATGCCCCAAAAGCTCACGAACTCCATCCTACATGCAATGGTACCTGTAAGCAGTCTACTTCCGTACCGTTTATTACAGTTACAAAAACTGCGCTACAAATCACTAACAACTGTCCGTAGTATTTTATTACTCCTTCGGCAAGCTTTTGGTGAACACATTAACTACACTTCACAAAAACAAAACACTAGACTAACTTAGTTTTTTGGTATTAAAAAAAGAACGTATTCACAGTGATTAAGAATAATAGTTTCCTTTAACGCTGCCAATATAAGAGGCATTGATAAGATTAAATAACTGATTACGCATTGAAAATATGTAATAATTATTCAGACAACACTGCACAATGCGAGGACCTTATCAGCTGATATACCACATTAAAACTTATTCATCTCGATCTAGTAAGACGGCAAGGGCAAAAATAACCGTTTACAACCTTGAATGACTATAGAAATCGAAATTACAGCAGATATTTAATACCCTGTGTGTGGACTTATGTTCCATTACAAGGTTGTTCCGAATGCTTTTCTAAATCGTGGAGGAACATTCTTCAATAATTAATGCAATAGCGCCTTCCTTTGTTACAAGACACGGTATTGTAGTTGTTGATAGCTCTCACTTTCTACATCTTTGGAACCACAGCATTTTGAATCCCTAATGGACACCCTACATTTCAACATGGTGTGACAAATCGCGTCAGTACTGAACTCTTTACAAGTTAGCTTTCTCCTTTCATGATCAATTGCAACGGGGTTTCAAGTAGTAGTAGTGGTGGTGGTGGTAGTAGTAGTAGTAGTAGCAGTTGCAGTAGTAGTAGTAGCAGTTGCAGTAGTAGCAGTAGCAGCAGCAGTAGTAGTAGTAGTAGTAGTGGTGGTGGTGGTGGTAGTAGTGGTAGTAGTAGTAGTGGTGGTGGTGGTAGTAGTAGTAGTAGTAGCAGTTGCAGTAGTAGTAGTAGCAGTTGCAGTAGTAGCAGTAGCAGCAGCAGCAGTAGTAGTAGTAGTAGTAGTGGTGGTGGTGGTAGTAGCAGGAGGAGGTCAACTTCGTCGTCTTAAATTACTCACATTATATTCAAACATTCAAATCCAGCATCGCACCTTCTATGGTCCCTTCGTTACCAATTGTAAGCATGCAATCCACGTTTGATTACTTATCTACCCTCCTTCATCCCCCTGGCTATACAACCACCATTTAGATAGTTCCACTCACCCTTTGGATGCTTCTAACGACCCCTTGATGGTTCCACTGACCAATTCTAAAACCACCCGTATTAAAAGCATTTTGACACTGTGTGTTACTATTAAAGTATATCAAACTATCAATGTATACTACCGCCATACCACATTCAGCAGTCAAGCCTTGTCAGGGAAAATTTAAAATTTCCCGAACTGTGTATGCAGTTGGCTTCAGGGCAACCGTTCCCTAAGTACCTAATAATGAACAGAAAAAACTCCATAAAAGTCACCTATATGAAAATGCTTTGAACAATACACTAAATTAAATAGCAATATATTTCTATTACTACCAACAAGACTGATAAAGGCGGACACTTCTGTGTTTCACATTTCGTAATACTAATCGTAATTTTCCAAAGTAGTTTTAATTTCCCGGAACTGTGTATGCAGGTGGTTTCAGGGCAACCGTTCCAAGCACCCAAGAGTCTAAGATAAAAGCGTTTGAATTTATGTTAACTTCTGTCGTCTCCGTAAATATTTTTCTCCTTTTTATCAACAAGGGCATATGTTTACGAGGAAAATGTTTCGCGGATTTTATGTTCATCTACAGATAAACAGATTTTGCAATATGTGCAACGCTTGCTTGTGGCAATCTACCAAGCATCACTGCATTCAGGTACGGAAATAATAGTCCCTCGCACACCTTTTCTAGGAAATTGGAGAGTACCATTCCACTTTTTTGAGATTATTCCTTTGAGTCTTGTATGGAGTATGTTCAACTCTAAGACCTATTCTGAAAAAGTACAAATAATTGGAGCGGGAAGGTAAAAACTGTAAAAAAATGTTGACATCTTTGAATATTGACCTCTCTGACAATTCCTATCTTGAAGTTATAGCACAGTTCATGAGGCAAAAGAGAAGATTTAGAATACAATTAATAGCAAGATTTACGTCCAACGTAATACGCATCTACATTTATTTTGCTCTACCAAAAATTGGAGTAATTCTAATTAAAAAAGGAAATTAATTTGGTAATGACTACATGTCCATTTTTACTTCGCACCCCTTCATCTCATGCTAAATCTTTCGAGCCACGAAGCCCTTTCATTTCAACAACAACGCATACATTCAATCATACTTTATAAGCATCATCCTATGTACTACTACTAAGTATCGAGGCGATTTCACAGGGCATAAAATGCTTCTTACTTTCAAATATGTTTATATACTTCCCAATTTTGATAAAACAGTGATAAATTTGAATAATACAATGTAACTATAATGTATATCTCAGTATAAGAATACTGTATTTGCTTTGCAGCCTGGCACCCATAGTATCTAGCATGGTTGATAATAATTAACACGATCACGTACTATAAATACAACATTACAAAACAATGCAGAATATCTCAAGATTACCACTCCCTTTAACATAATCTATCCTTGTTGTATGAAAGTATGCTTCACCCATAAACCTATAATACTTCCCCAACCTATGTCCTTTTATCTCCTGTTACCCAATTACATAATTTAACGAGATGTTTATTATTGGCGACTTAAAACTATACTTCTTCCGTCAGCCACTCGGTGATTGCTTTATATCACAAAAGGCTCTGCAAATGCACTTTACCGTGCCTCCTATAATGTAAAGCTGTATGCACTAGATACATAAGACGAATACACACCATACACACCATATATCACATTGTAACACCTGACAGTAGTTCTCACGCAAACCCAAGCATCAGATGTATACAACAGAGAATCAAGACACACGGCATCTTAGCAAGTTCTCTCCACGAATAACGGGGTATGTGCAAATAGATGACTGGGAAATTAACGGATGGATTATAATCTCTGCAATATCTACAGGCTTACAACGAGTTTCATATTGAAAACGAGAATAGACATATTACTTAGTAAATGCTTTGATTATCATAACATAATAAGCAGCTAAATCCATAACATATGGGCAGCAACTCTCATACCATTGTTAACTTTTATTGTCAAAAAGACAAGACAACTTGCTGCCAGGTTAAAATCTATCAGGGAACATGCTGATGAGCTTTAACTCTGCTTTTCTCGTGAGCCAAACGTAACGGTAACTACCTAATTGCACCTATTTCACTAGTAATTAGTAACAGGAGTGAGTGATCTACTCCCTATTTTATCATCATCTACCAAACGGGAGATTATGAGTTAACATGGCCCGGCTATGTGAGAAATCCCCTGATTAGTGTGGCTTTGTTAAATTCATTTAGATTAAGACCAGGTACTAGAAAACACCAAGCCCACGTTTGGTGGTCTTCCTCTATATATCTTACACTAAATCATTCTCTCCACACAATATATAAAGACAAGGATCTAACATGTTTAGAAATTTAATTTTTATAGTTAACAGATAATAATTCGGCAGTTATTCTATTGGTGGCTTGTCATGCACAGATCGCATCGTGTGCCTTTGAACTTTCACGCTCGTTACCCGAAGTCAGTTATGTCTAGTTCGTACACAACAACAGTGACATTTAGCATATATTTAGCCTGATTAAGGTATATTTCCAGGCATTATTACCCTAAGGTCAAATTCCATATAAGACCACATGCCCTAATAAGTGCTTAGCAGAATACTTCCATAATGTGGTAAAAGAAACAAAGTGGCAAGTATGCATTGAGTCTACCCCTCTAGACATATCTTGTCTACATTAACTTGTTCACCACTATGGGTGACATACCACTGGCTTGTTTTGCAGCCTCACACAAAATGTTGAGCTCATCTGTGAGTGTTTCATATCGAAAACAAATTCTCAAGTCAGGTACATTTGTCTTAGTAATATCATTTCCTGTATGCCCTTCTTTGTCATAATCCTCGCCTAGCCAATAACGTTTGATCTACAGCAGAAATCGAAGATCAGTTAATCAGACATTGAATATACATAGAACAAAGTACAGACTATTCTCAACATACTGATAACAAGGAAACATCCACCACAAAATTCAGTAGCAAGGAATAGGTACTTGATTATCAAGCTTTGTTTCTATTGTTTAATTATCGTTTAAAAGTCGTGCTGGAAAGTACACTGTCAAGCGGCAGGGAAAAACTGAACGAAAGTAACTAATGATTTGTTTGAATTGTTGTAGTTAATTACCACCAAATGAAACTTTTATCTGTACACATGTTTAGCGTGATGATCTATTTCTATATTCTTTGATACAAGCAAGGGTCAAACGCGAGCTAAAGTCGTGTAAATGTTAACATTGCAATATAAAGGACACGTCTTTGCCCTCTTGTGACTATTGACTTTCTATCGAGTGGCTAATTATTAGTTAAATGCAAACTATGGTAAGCAACACGCTTCAGCATACAACAGTTTATAAAAACGAAAGACCCACATAAACACAAAACTGCACAGATAAAGAAATATGAACGTGAAATAACTTTAACAGCGGAGATGGAGAATACAAAGTAACAAATGGAAAATGGTAATCAATATAAATATGTGCTTAAAAGATGAAAACTCCCATGGATCACTTTAAACTTGCTCTTTCGTCGCGCAAAAACAATACCAAGGTTGTCGTTTAACAAAAAAGTAAACATTTACATCAACCAGTGTCCAAATTGACGAGACAAGGTAGCTGTCTCCCCGCTAATGGTCTCCTTAAGGAGTTTTAAAAACGTAATAGTATCCTCCTTAATTACAGCTTCCGTCCAATGCCTTACCTCCATCCCAGCTTAGCTCCCCCAGTAAATATGAAACAGAATAAACCAGGTGAGCACGATAGCCTTACGTCGTCCCATCCGTACATAAAATTGATCCATAACCCACCGGTTCTGTCACAATCAACTTCAATCCCTTTCTGTCAATGTCAAAACGAGGTCTCAACTTGTTTTGTTACTGATATTGACTACTGCATGGAGCAGTCCAACGAAAATGACAACCACGGCTTCTTCAATGGCGAGTATTGGTTTCTCGGCAAATGATAACAAAGGGCACTTAAAAAATATTTAAGAATATTTAAGAAAAATATAAAAATAGATATTACTGTGGTGGGAAATAGCAATAACGATGCAGGACGGTACTTTCAAGGAACAAACAAACAAACTGAGCGACAAGCAACTGCGCATACCTTATCTTCAAATCCGCTCATGAGGACGCTGTTCCTGGCCAGTTCACACATGTCGGTGGGTGTTAACTTCCAAACCTGGGCTGCAATACTGTATTCTTCCATCAGAGGTTCCTACAACAATAAAATATCATTATGTCGATAACAACGATTTCCCCAAGTGTCACGTTTGTACCATTATCTGTCATTGCAATAAGGATCCGGGATGGCCACATAAATATGAGAAATTCAAGATGAGGAAATTGCTTGTGCACAAACTAGTGCTAGTGGTAATTACAGAAGAGCTCACTATAAAAGCTTGGAAACTAGTATCGATTTATTACATGACCGCATTTTTAAACTGTTCTAAACGCGTAACACAAAGTTTATCTCTGTGGTATCACGGTGTTACGTAAAAAAATGTGAAGTACCGGTCAACTCAAAGATCAAGGTCTGATAACCCTTGACTATCATGAAAAAATCAGCGCCCAAAGTACTTATAAATAATATGACCTTTTATAAGGAAATTTGGTTTTGGGTGAAATTAGAACACACCACTAGCAGTGATTATAAAAAACCCTAGCACAGGTTAAGTAGTTGCCTACCTTTGTGAAATGGAACTGTAATGGGTCATCAGTGGACAAGGAGACCATTAATCCTCTTGCAAGGTAATCCGGTAGAGGATTTCGATGGTAATTTAAGAACAAAGAATTATTACTAAGAGGTGACATTGCTATGCCTATCTGTGCCAAGTAGTACAAATATTGCAGCGCGGGAACCTTCGGAAGAAAAAAAGCAGCCATTAAGAAGTATACGAAAACAATAAAACTAATTTTAGAAGACGACAAGAAGAGCCTGCTAAATCATATCCTTTACAGTTAATAATTAACAATGAACAAGGATGACCAGGTTTCATGCACTCTGCGCTGTTTGATCATATAATATCGGTTATTGCTTAAACGTAATGACCTTAGCAAAGTTGCGATACGATCACTCTTCAACAGCTTCTACAAAATATAGTGACTGGCAATATTTTACGATTTACTTGATTTCACAAACTTTCAAGCACGCGAAAGCACAATTAATGGACTCTCGTCAAAGCAACAACCTCAGTGAGCTCCACATTTCAAGATACTTCCAAACCAAGCACCCATTTTATCAACAATGCGCAAACGTCAAGGAAACCAATAACAATTAATTTCGTTTGCCGTCAATGCAAGGAAAACGAACAGAAAAAGGAAAATAAAAAAAAGAATGTAACAAGGAAAGAAGAGCAAAAACAGAAGAACAAGAAGACACGAAAGAAACGAGGAAAAAAGAAGAAAACAAACGATTGAAACGAATGAAAAGAATGATACAAGGCGGCTAAGTCTTTCAATGAATGACACTTGGGTTTACATAGCCAAAAAAGGAATAGGCTAAGGATGCTTCCTTGAGCACCACCAACATGGACTCAGCCTAGTTGATCTGATTAATCTGTTAATTCATGTACTAAATCAGCATCCAACTAATTACCTTTCGTAAAAGAAGCCCATGCGAAATATTCTCTGCCAACATGAAAGCTGACACCAAGTGATGAACAGCCCCGGCCTCACCACAATGGGGTCGCAATGTAAATATATTGAAACCTCGTTCTCTGTGAAAACAAAAACATAGGGAAAATTATCAACACAGGCTTGTCGTGAGCTACTGTTTGTTATACATACATCATAGCGATCATTTAGGTTTGTACATATTCATATACAAATTATACATATATTTTTCCTTGCAACTTGGTAATTTTTGTTCTGATCACATAGAGGGAAAGTTAGGTTACTTCACCATATGAACAACAATTAGATTTTGGTGATAGCAGACCTAGATTCAAGAAAACTGCGATAACTATGTCGTAACTAAAAAATGCATCAAACATATCAAATTGGGTTCAGTCTATAAGAGACAGTTACTGAAACTCCGTGAACAACGTTATATAATAATCAACTCCATGTTTAGAAGACACCCAAATGTCATTTGGACGCGTCAGTTTCACAAATATCCTCATAGCGAAATTGATGTGACGAATCGCCAACATCGTACATTACGTGTTCTGTCCCAGTGAGTTCTGGAAGAATCTAAATATGCTTAGATCCTACTCTTCATTGATCCTGGTTCCGATCTTGGTCTCACTGAGTACCTGTTATGCTTCCAAGAGTCCTGGTGATCCTCTCAGTGAAGCCTAGTTTAAGAATTTATTGTTACTGAGCTATAGAACCATGGTACTCGTTCAAGCGAGGTGTGGCCAAAGC
Source organism: Chironex yamaguchii (assembly GCA_024741275.1). Classification (NCBI taxonomy): domain Eukaryota; kingdom Metazoa; phylum Cnidaria; class Cubozoa; order Chirodropida; family Chirodropidae; genus Chironex; species Chironex yamaguchii. The sequence continues at coordinate 5,292 of JANTCA010032201.1, read as the reverse complement.
CTAAACAAGTCATGGTTTCATGTGACCTGATCCCGGTCTCAATGTGTCCTGATCCTGGTTTCAATGTGACCTGATCCAGAACTCAATGTGACCTGATCCTGGTCTCAATGAGTACACTGTGGTCAATCGTCTATTGTCGGTGGCATGTACTTACAATGTGAAGGCTACGGCCTAAAGACAGTCTAAGCTTTTTTAAGAACCCCAGCAGAACGTCTGGGTTTCGTGTATACCAGGAATTACACGGCAGCAGACGCATTATAAGTGACATACCTTCTCAAGTGGTTTAGTACTACTATATTTGAGTACAAAAAATAGAGATAATATGCGTAAGGCGGATTCATCTCAGATGTCCATGCATCTGGTTGTTGGCTATACTTGGTGAACATAGCTTCTTCAGGCTTGCTTTCATCATCTACACTGTCAAAACCAATAACCTACCAAATAAACACAAAATTAAGGGCAATACATTGAAAAAGATAACAACCAAATTGTATGAAATCGACCATGGTATCCTCGAAAAATATTCTGAATACACTAGACACTGTCAAACATAAGAACGAAAAAAGCCACTGACAGGGGCGTCACGTCATGTTATGAGTTAGGGAGGTGACGGGCTAATTTGCCCTGCAAATCACGAGAAAGAAAAAACGCTCTAGCTCTTTACAAGTAGGCCGGAATGGATCATCATCAAATTTTTATAACTGACACATTAACAAAACAACTACAAACTATTAACAGTACCAAAAGGAAGCAAGAAACTTGAGCAAAAAGAGGCTTCTTTCATAATTAAGGGGTGAAACATCCCCATACCCCCGAAGTGACGCTCCAAACCACTGTAAGAAATATCTTTCTTTGATTCCCCTTTTAATTTACTTATTAGTTTGAAGCGCAGATCCAACTGTTCTGAAATTTAAGTCAAATCCAATGTTTGTTTACTGAAGATATTACATTGCGATATGCCAGTATTCGCATGCCAAATTACTTTGCCCAGCTTTAAATGCATCCCTAGTAGTTTAATAACTAGTAGTTTTATCAACCATGATAATTCTTTACATTCATACGCATGCCAATAAACAATCAAGTTTCTAAATGCCACATTAAACACTAATATCTCAAGTCCCTATCAATGTGAAGAGTTGAACTAAAGACAATCAAGGTTTTTTTTAACATATGAATAACATCATCTTCAATTTTGACGACTAAAATCGAATAAATTAAAACATATGCCACATCAGTACCAATTAAAACTCAAATTGTGCAAAAAGAACTGTAGTTAACTTTCACTACATACAAAGGACCAATCGTTACTAAGGATTACCATTAGACGCATTGATAACACACGAGACACTGCGATTGGTCCAAATCAAATGTTACATAACTATGAAATGGACTAGGCTCTGTTGCACGAGTCAATCTTGTAAGTCACGAATTCGCAGAGGGGTCGTTCTCTCCTCGCCAAAAACGTAGTTATAAATCATGTACTTTATTGGCTATATATTTTTCACATACCTGCCTCAAAAACATGTGTAACTCTGGATGTGATTTAACACAAGGAACTACATTATTGCCACTCATTCTTTACAGCATTAGCCAATCAAGCACTACCATTTCCAAGAATCTCTTCTGGACCACTTGTCCAGAGTGAAACAGTAAAGAAGTAACACAGTATCAGCTTTTCAACCTCACAATAACAGTACAGATGCAGCTATTTTTCACATACCTGCCTCAAAAACATGTGTAACTCTGGATGTGATTTAACACAAGGAACTACATTATTGCCACTCATTCTTTACAGCATTAGCCAATCAAGCACTACCATTTCCAAGAATCTCTTCTGGACCACTTGTCCAGAGTGAAACAGTAAAGAAGTAACACAGTATCAGCTTTTCAACCTCACAATAACAGTACAGATGCAGCTATTTTTCACATACCTGCCTCAAAAGCATGTGTAACTCTGGATGTGATTTAACACAAGGAACTACATTATTGCCACTCATTCGTCACAGCATTAGCCAATAAACCACTACCATTTCCAAGAATCTCTTCTGGACCACTCGTCCAGAGTGAAACAGTAAAGAAGTAACACAGTATCAACTTTTCAACCTCATAATAACAGTACAGATGCAGCTATTTTTCACATACCTGCCTCAAAAACATGTGTAACTCTGGATGTGATTTCGGATTAACTGATACTTCAAACAAAGGCCTGAAAATATTGTCAAGGAATTGTTCAAAATTCTTCAGTATATTCTTGGCTCGGTAAATGTCACTGAATGGAAAAAATAATAACTCAGAATCAGAACAGAAGCGACAAAAGCTTTTTATTGACCAGCATACTTAATATCACCATCTACAGGTCAAAAGACACTACAGAACTAGGCCGTTTCAGATAACGCGGATAAAAGGCGTTGCAATTACCCTAATTTTTGTGAAAGTTATGCAAACCTTAGCTTCCAGAACAATGTCGACGATACATTGCCCGTTTGTTGCGAACACGTCCTAACGTGTTCATGATCGGGGCCGCATGATTTAAGTCTCGCAACGCTTTATGTTCTCGCAAGAGTACACGCCCATGTCACTTGTCATGAAAGGACGCGATCAGTTTTGCTGAAATGGAAACTGATCACGTTCATCTCTGAAATCGATCTGTGACAGCATTACGATATAAACAGAATTGAAATTTCAAAATTTCAAAATGAATTACTTACTATAACCTCGGGATCTGAATTAGCCACCGAACATTGTATGAGTAAACATCGTGCTTTACTGCCCACTCGGCCAATTTATCCCATTCAGTTGGGGATCGTCCGTAAATGGATATACGTATTTCTGCATTCTGATACTTGCTTTCCTCAAAGTCAGCCATCACTTCCTGTCGAAATTGAAACAGAAGGTATACGGCACGTATTTAAAACCAGAAGTAAAAATGTAGCATACGACTGTTTATTTTACAGTCTGGAACACAAAAGGCAGCTAAGCTGGCATTTTCCGGAGGAAGACATAACTTACCTGTGCTTTATAACCGCACATAAGAAATACTTCACTTCGATCAGCAGTATTAACTGAGCGCAATTCAACCGAGTTCCGTTTAAATCTGTTCGGAATGGTATAGAAATTATATCAAATTAAAAATCTCTTCGGACACAGCAGAACCAGAGAGAACTGGATCGAACTAAATCCCGTGTTGAACTAAATCCCGAACTAAATGCCACAATTCCGTCCAAATCTGATCACAAATCTGGCCAGAAGTGGAACCGGGTCACCGGGTCATTCGGGTTACTTCCTCCGAATAGGTCTGACCTGGTGACCCGGTTATTACAATCTGGCCCAGTTACCAAATATGATGCTCACGTTAGAATCCTGTTATCAGTTAGTTAGCTAGCAATTAAATGTTGACATAGGCTCGACATTCGTCAGCCATGAAAATGATTTATTTCGCCGCAAAGTGCCGAGTTGTGGAGCTGATACACCTCCTAAAGGCCATTACTTCCTTGTCATTTTCTGTTGCATTTCTGTTAGCTCGCATATGCAGTGCTTAGCAAGTACGCCAAGGGCGTGGCTAGTCTTGGTTTCGGTAATTCTTTGGGTCCGTCTGGACAATCTATTTTTGACCAAAACTTTATTTACTTACTGTTAGGTATCAAAAATGGCGGCGTAAAGTAAATATGCTATATAATTTTTGCTTTGGAAAGTAAATTTGTAAGTTCTAAAGGAAATGGTACAACATAGCGTCAAAGCAAAATACTCAAGATTTTGTTGCAGAAAATTCGGACCGGGTCACCGGATCATTCGGGCCAGTTTTTCCTACCTGGTCACCAGGTAACCTGGTCACAAGCCCGACCGGGTCACCGGATCACAGGGTCACTATATTGTAAACCCGGTTCAACCTCTGCACCTGACTGTAACTTAATTACAGTGACTCTTTACCACACAATATAACAAACCTTCTTCGCCACTATTTGACGTTAAGAATAAAGGAGAACTTGTGTATGATTTCCTATCAATCCATATCTAGATAGGGAACATGTTTTGGTAAGGAGAGCTGATAGCAAGTTGAAAAGTATACTTTGTTTGAAATGATTTTGACGAAAACATACGATAATAATATTTGCATTGAACATTGCAACAAATTTGCAAAGTTGTCTGGTCTCGCACAACTATGTACAACTTCAGAAACTCGAAACGACTTCTAGAGTCAGGGCATAAAATTGTTAAGCCAATCAACAGCGATACAGATGGTCTTGAAATGTTAACATTCAGACAAGGCCAACTGGACGTCGAATACAAGAACGGGATTGGATGACACTAGAATCACCAGATATTTCGGAGCCAATCAGGTTTTAACGTTCTATCCCCGAAAAAGACACCAACCAGAAAAAAATCAAATGGTATGTACGACGAGGAGACGTGCGACCAGATCACTTCTATGTTTAAGTTCAAGTCTTAAAGACAAGTAAAATTTTATGTGTGTATTACAAAACGATACACCGGTTAAGATTTTAATGACAGATGTGGACTTGTAGTCATTAAGGTCTTGTTGGTTGAACGATAGAAAGTTCCTTTCTTAGAAAAGGCGGTAACGTTACATTTTATATCTTTGTGGACCTTCAGTTAGTGTTATTTCACATTTGTCAACTATAAGCCAATTACCAAACTCTACAGAACGAGGGTGACTGCCTTTCGTGGCTCTTTAATTCTGATAAGTTCAAACCTAATAAAACATAACTGTACCTGGAAGCCATCTGAAAATTACACCTGGCAACAATCATGAATTAAATATGAGAAATAAATTTCGTGCTTAACATAATAACTCTGCTAGGCTATCACATCATGACAACGACTTTAACAGTAGTCAAACCATAAACCTGGATTAAAATACCAAAAATAATACATTTCAATTCACCCTTATCAACTCTCCAAAATATCTTCCTTCTAGATCATTGTCCGTTTTGAGAAATATCTCCCTTAGTCTGCTTTGACCTAAACACAGACGATAAAATAATCCAACGATAGAATTCTCTTTAAGTACAAACCGACTTCATTTGCATAACTGTAACATCTGCCAAGCCTTCAACCGAAAACAACTCCACGGCATATTCTGAAGTTTCACGATCTAATTGAAATAACGCTTATAAGGATTACCTTCTATACTTGAAATATAAACAAAAAATTAAACTGCACTGAAGCAGTTGTTAATATATTTTCGAATTAGGAGCATACATACATACATACATACATACATACATACATACATACATACATACATGCATACATACATACATACATACATAC
>JANTCA010032179.1:0-21232 GCA_024741275.1 Chironex yamaguchii | reverse complement strand
AAATCTTAAATTTGCCCCCCCCCCCCCCTCCAACGTAAAACCCCACCAGCCGCCACTGCCATTGATCCTGATGGGTTCTTCCAAGGATGACATTACATAGTCTACTCCATTAATGCCAATGCCAATTGATTCTACTCATGATGGGATGACAGGCTGCACTCGCAAAACAATCGAATTTCCACTCAACCAAAAGCATTGTGGTACAATTGTAGGGTCGCTAACAAGTTCACACTCAACCGATTTGGATAACTCCGTTTATTCCTTTTATAAAGGAATTAACCGTGAGTTAAAACCATTCCCACGTAAGGATTACTATAATGTAGTGTACTCATGGTAGACTGCAATACGATTTCAATTGATAAGAACAGCGTGGTTATTACATCAACTTCTGATGTATGGTTTAGGTACTGCAGGCCGAAATTCTGCGGACGTAGGCAGTTTTATAACTGACGGGATTCACACACAGCTCGTGAGGCTTGGATTTAGTGTTCTGGATGAGTCAAGACCTCCTGACTACGTCACGTTTTATGAAGGTAACATCACCGAAAAAGAGCCGATAATCCCCCAAAAATATCAGCTGGAGCCAGCCATGCTGCCAACATACCCTAACAATTTCAGAACGCATTTTATAACTTTTTGAGATATTTTGAACTAAACAACCATCAAATAAATAAACCCCAAGTAGCACATAACCTTGGCGGAGGTGATTTGTTATAAATCATCAATAGACATACATACCATTCAGGTCATGTCTTGAATCAATATCAACTCGCGCATAAAAGAGGACACAAGGAATTTTCCAATCCAAATTATATTCAACTGCCTCAGTCTGCAAACAAATACACGAAAAACATGACTCTAGTGCTATCGAATAGCATAAAGTAGAGTAAGCCAAAATTTCACACCAAAGCCTCTTTCCACTAACGTAGTTTATAAACAAAGAAAATGATGAGTGATGATGATGATGATGATGATGATGATGATGATGATGATGATGGTGATGCCACACCCACTTACACTTGGGCAGGCATGGGACATTATCTGTCTCTGTGATTAATCACTTGCAAAAGTCTACTGGTCTAAGATGTCTATCATCTGCACTTCTCACACAATCCATAAATTTCTTTCTCTCTATTCCTCTTCCTCTATTTTACTCTTATGTATTCCTCCCATTTTTCCTTTATTGCTTCTGTTCCCATACGGAATTTTCTGTCTGATAATAACCATGGAATTAAATATCCTAGCCTTTCCGGATGACGCAAGATGAATTGCAATAACGGTTCTGATATTTATGGTAATCACGATTTTCTGTCAATGATGATGACAATGGCAATCCCCATAGTAATTGTAATGGTATTAGACGATACTTATGCCGAAAATTATAACAATGCCCATTGTAATGATAATGGAAATAGTAATGATAATACTTATGACAATGATGGCAGTGATGGGAAAATACAAATGCCAATTTGAGAAAAAGCAACGATTACAGAATATTGGCGATAATTTAATCACCAGGACGATGGGGTACAAGGCACAGTTAAACTTACTTCGAAAACTGGGGTGATATCGAAGTCATTGAACACATACCACTGTTTTCTTGTTATTCCCTAAAATAATAAACCCAAGAAACGGCATGTCAGGTATAGGTAATGGTACATATGTTTGCAGTCGCAGAACGTATTTTGAGAAAAATAGCACGCAAGGGATAGATTAGACACCGCTGAGTTGATATGTAGGAACAAACGTAGTACATAGCATGAAAGATGTCGCAGTTGGAGCTAAAAACGGTTCTAGCCAAGACAGTGACTCGCCTCAAAGTAATTTCCGATCAAAGGAAAGACAACTTACAACTAACAGCTGCTATCTTTGAAACTTCAAACGATTATCAAAGAATTATACCCTTTTTCCAATTTTATTGCAACAACACGCAGTAATGAAATTAAAAGACCTACTGTTAGCATAACTATTCGTAATACACGCTTTAACCGATGTATAATAGGATAAAAAAATGGTGTCGAAAACTGCAGCTAAAGTATAGCAAACGTCCTCCAATTTATCTTTCACATAAAATCAAGACCTTAAGGTGAGACTTACACATTGAATCTATTATGCCAAAATATCAGTGAATGTTCTCCACAATCATATCAATGACTCGAAAGGACAATAAATTAAGTGATATGAGTAGCAAAGTTACCTCTTTTCGTTCATGGTAAGAAGGGCCGACATTAATGTGCCCGACCAGAGTATTATTACTACCATCTGGGTCTTTAATGCTTACAACACTTGCACGAAGATGATACCAAACACCAGAGGTACTCGGTTCGTTCTAAGATTTTCAACATAGAACACAATTAACAACATTTATCACATTGGAAATTCTAATGGGCATTTTTGTTCTGTAGACAAGCTCAACATAGTTTAAGATAACGTGTTTCCTATTTAAATTTTTTTAGAAGACGAGTTGTTTAACTGACCAGGAAAGGTGTTACTCTTGATCCGTAGCTATAACTTTCCGCCGTTTTAACCGTCAGACAACCCTGTCTGCCTCCTCGTGGAACTCAACAAACGGAGACAGACGGATACCAAGACCAGACTGATTCTAAGCACATTATTCATCAGACATATTACCAATCGTATGAGTAAATGATCACGACTAAATGACAAAGAAATTCCTTCGGTTATGTGCAGCCTTACATGGCTCGAGCAGGAATGGCTTCGAGTTTCTTTTGTGGAGATCAAAGGCTGAGGGTACGATTTTCCCTCCGTACCCACCGTAAGACAACGATTTCTACCTGTAATTAGGTATTGCGCATCAAGAATACTTGTCTGATCACCGCTTACCCGAAAAGCAGCCGGGATGTCGAACAAATGTTCGCGAACCGGCTGGCGCCAAGCTAGGTATTTCAAGAGAGAATGGCAACTGAATAGCAGCACTGGGTTTAAAACCCACTACCCGTTGTACAAAAAGATGGGGACTGATCACTTTGCGTCCGGTCACCTTTTCAGAGGCTGCCTGCAACTGGACGCGGTAGCAACTTCGAAATACATGGCAAGTGTCACTTCAGTCCTTCAGCATCAAGTTTTCAGAAAATGAATGGACTAAAATGGCTCCCTTGTGATAAATGGTGGCAATATTATAATATTGTAATGCAGTTGTCAATACAAGTATACGACTCAATATTCTTTGTGCTTGCAGAAGTTAATACTCAATAACTGACCTCGTCCTTGGTTGGCATGAACTCACAATCTCCAGTCTCAGAATCTAGCTTCATCCAAAAGAACAAAGGGACCCAAGGTTTGCCTTCTTCAGTACTGGCCACACTACAAAGGAAGAGCCATAAACCTTAATGCATCCAATGTTCGTAACACACCCATTTCATAACGATAACCATACAGTTGTCAGATGCTTAGACCACAGGTACATGGGTTAGCAATGCAATACAAATTATAGAAAAAATCACATCATGATGAGCTAGAAAGGAAGTGTAAAACAGAAAAGTACAGTGATACAAATTGATAACAATGAAAAGGAACAGAATGTCATGTGCGCAACAGCAGACAGGAAGAAAAACAATCCCTGCATGATATACCGTATCAGTTATAGTATCAAGAACAACAATAATAACAACAGAACAACTCTAAATAGCATGGGTAACAAACCTTGGACCCAACTCTCCATCTCTGCCGTGGAAGAACCTACATCCTGGTCTGTTACAGAATTTGCCATATCTACACGGTTTAGGTGGACTTTGGTTAAGTTTCTGTGGACGCTTTCCTGTTGCAATCTGAAAGATCAGAAAAATTTATTATCGGGTAAATTCTACACAGGAGATCATTTAAATCTAATAAATATTAGCTTTGTGGTATAGCTCCTGTACTAAGAAAACAAAGAGATGAAATAATCGAAGGGTAGAAATGATTCCTTACTTCCACTTGTCTTCTCCAAAAATTAATATCCCGTTCCTGTTCAATTTGGCAGTTTATTCCGAGTACATCTGGGGCGGATCGCAATTTTTTCGTTTGCAGCTTAAAAGCAAATTTTAAAATTCAATGGATATTACAAAATGCCAAGAAAATTCAAGATAAATAAACAGAAGAGTGCTTTCTCAGCTACAAAAACAATTGGTTAATGTGAGTAACAGTTAGTGATACATCAGCTGCTTCGTCTCTGAAAAAGGTTGGCAGTCGAATGCGACTTAATGATAACCCAAATGTTCAGATGACACAAAGTTACAAAACTTTTTGCAGCACCTCTACAAACTGTTGCACAAAAAATCTATCCATGTCTACAGCACTCAATACTTCCAGCGTTTTAAAGGTAACTGTTGATACGCTTGGAAGGAAGAAAGAAAGGAAGGGCAGTAGAAAGGAAGGGAGAAAGGAACGAAGAAAGAAAGGAAGAAAGGCAAGAAAGATAGTAGAAAGGAAGGACGGCAGGAAGGACGGTAGAAAGGAAAGAAGAAAAAACGGACGGCAAAAGGACAAAAGAAAGGAAAGACGGAAGGGAGGCAGGAAGTAAAAAGGTAGAAAAGACGGTAAAAAGGAAGAAAGGAAGGTCGGATGAAAGCCATTACATGAACCATAATGAAGCCATAAATTAAAAATGCGTGATCTTTAATAGGTGAATTGAGATTATGTCTCTCCATGTCTGGCATCAAAATACTATTATGGCCTGTATCACATGTAACCCTAAACATAATGATTCTTGCATCATTAACAGAGAGAAAGAGTTGATGTATTTTAGTAAAGACGAAAACAAGGTTATATCTATGGTTATATCTCCAGCAAATTGGACCACACATACCGTTGACTGATATTTCTCGCATTTGTCACACCATGCCTGCATAGTTTGTTGTCTTGTTACACTACTTTGCAGAATAGATAGGAAAGTCACTGCAAATGAAAAAAAACCAACAAGAGAAGTTCTCATGAGTATCATAAAAAAAACCTTAGCGAATACGAACAACAACAACAACAGCCTTTTTTCGCAGCGTGGATTGAGACACGCTAAGAAGTCTACGGTCCGATAACATTTTGGCTGTCAAGAGGAAACTACATTCCGATATTAGGCCACATGTAAATAGACCCACGAAACTATAAAAAGGGTTACATCAGCAGCATATGATCAAGAAAAGGAAAGGAACTGAGGAAAAGATAAAATATTAGAGAGACTAATAAATCCATACCCCTACGTTTATAAATTAAAAATAAAGTCCACTATCAAGCAAAGAAATTGCAATGTTGATCATAAAAATCTTCCTACAATAGCACTTCAGAAAATTCAAATAATTCCTTTTAGCATTGATAAGGTGTGCAATATTTGCCATGTCTTCCTGATTAAGAGACTTCAATAATATTAATACAAGGTACTCTAAAGTGAGTTTATATCATAATATCTACATATCTTGAAGAAGAGGCGTATCTCGATTAATACAGAACAGGTTGCTTAAAAAGTAATCCATTGAAAAATTTCTCAAATTACAAGTACGCAAAGTTTCAAGGGAGTGATGGGGCCGACGAGGATGATGGGGTTAATGGGGGAGTACATACCGTCTTTTTCAATCTCTGGATACACCAGATCAAACAAGAATGAAGTTGAACCACGTGAACTTTCATATCCACATTTACACTCGTTGCTGATTTGGAATTCAGATGCAAACAGGTCTTTGATGGGCGAGCAGACATCAACACTATCAACGAAACAATTGAAGTATCACAATTACGAAAATAGTACTCAGCTTAGTAACATAAATGAAATATTAAATAAACTAGCCATAACTTCTCACGATCATCATTTCTAACCTTTAAGTACCCTACCCCAGTTAAAAATATAAACAATGAAAAAATACCATTTTCTCGAGAACTTAAAATGAGTATACCTTTCATGTCATCTCAGAAGCCAAATAACATTAAAAATTACTTCATTTGACGGAAGGTTCAAAAACTCAAGGACACAATTATTCATCAAAAAGTACAGCTCACTTCCGTGCCCAAGGGAAGTATATTGCAGATAATAAAAACTCGCTTTCGACCAAGGAAAAATGATTAGGGGAAGTTCACGGGATGAGCGGTCCCACTGAAATATGTTAGCTCATTTCAGCGTGATAACTGTCAGATAGGCATTATATGAGGAAACTTTTCATACTAAAGCTTTTAATATTTCAGTTGTTTTTGATCGGATAGTTTTTATTGCTTCCAAAGGATCTCCAACATGAACATCTGGATAAGCACGTTATTTTCATGTGGAAGGAAACACTCTATATAAATACAATGTTTCCTAGACCTTTATCATGGACACTTTACTTTCGAAACTTACTTGATCAAAAGAAACAGGTGCCTGCCCAATTTTCTAACTATAAATACGTCTTGGGTCTACTATTAGAGACAAAGTAAAGTTAAGGGTGTAACCACGTGAGCTTCACAGCGGCACTAATGACTGTAAACCTAATACTTGTTCTATTGAACTACAGCTCAGAAGTACTAGGAAGATTCAGCATGAAAGGTGTCAGTTGCTTTGAACCTTGCGTTGTCACCAATGAGATACTTCATTATGCCAATTCATATCCCACTTGGCGGGATCTGGTGTTAACAAATGGTTTTTACAGGTGCATCAACCATGTCGACTTCAGTTATCTAAAATCCTAACAATGTGTAGGATGTCAAGTAATTATTACTTAAGTAAATATTAAATATGCTGCTATTTCAAACACACTAGTAGGAACGATGACTTACACTTTCTCTCCATCAACTTCTTTCTTTTCTTCAACAAGAGTATCCTACATAGCCGAAAATAGTGATTTGATAGTATTTAAGAAAATTAATCCAAGGTGGTAACTCTAAACACCAATGAGTTTAAAATTTAAAGCTTACGTAACATAATACCAAACGCTAATGCCGAACAGCAAACATTGCTGCACAAGTACACGTATAATAATCCTCTAAGCTAATCAACAACAGTGACAGTCTCCTTGTGAATGTAAAACAAAGGTCGCGACATACAGAAAACTGCAACAACTCAATAACAACAATTTTGTGCTTCTTCGTCTCTTAGGCAAGCTACAAATCCCTTTACAGCAATTCCTACGAGCAAACTCGCTCAGATAAACAGTACCGACACCAAATTTGAAAAAAAGTGTTTCAACGTGGAGGCAAGTTAAGCAGTACTTTATTTGAGCTGCCACGATTAGTCGATTGACAAAAACTATGCCCGCAGTACCCCCTGTAAGAAGGCTTACAATATACACAACTTCTACAAACAAGCACGGCATTCAAACCCAATATCTACCTTACTCAGTTCTATGTTGCACATTAAGGATAAAGTTGCATCAGCATCGCAAGGATCAACGTAAGGGCAAAAGGTCAGTGAAAATTGGTGGAAATTTAAAAAAGAACAATGCTAATGTACACTATGTTAATGAAATTGTGTCGACGAAATTCACTCTAACTACCACTTTCAGTTATTGTCTTTAAAATAGCGATTTGCGCACATTCGATCGACCCACCTCCCACATCTAGCTGTTTAACAAAGCAACTCGACGTTTACTAAACGTCAAAAGTAAACAAGTGTCTGACATAGATTTAATGCAACAGGTCAAGGAACTGGAACAAGTTCAGGAGTACAAATATTTCGGAAAGTTAACAGTAGAGGAAGAACAGATGAGACAATTGAAAGAACAGCGTAGGCAAAATCAAAATTTCTAAGGAAAAACTAAATGTTGACCTAAAGCTTCGTTTTCTTCCGTATCAAGTGTTCTCTGTGCTAGGATAAGGGAGTAAGACCTGGCATTTTACGAGCCCAGATGTAAAGTGACTGCAAGCATTCGAAATGTTATGTCTAAGAAGAATTGCAAAAGTTATTTGGAAATCTCCAACAAAGGAATACTAGAGTGAGCGGGCACAATGCTGAAAGTGGTACGAGACCTGATGGTAAGAAAAATGAGGTAAACCAGTTGTGTTCGTCGAGGAAGCTCGGAATATCTCCATAATGTAATAGTGAAGGGAAGAACTGAAGGTATAGGAGCAAGGAGAGGACAACGAGTGAAATGGGCAGATGACAACTTGTGCAAAATGGAGACAGCATCACATCAAGAAATGAAGAAATTGGCTCAAGATACGATGAGATTGATAACCGTGACCTTCGTATCAAAGAGACCAACTGACGATGACGAAATACAAACATTTGTTTACTTTCGTCCTTGTACTTGGCGTTAAAGTGGTAATGTACGTTGCTTGGCATTTGTCGACATACCTGATGCAGTTCCTGTAAAACGAAGCGATGCCAACTCTGTATTAATCTCCCTAAATTATGTTGTCCGGTTGATTCTTCTGCATCTGACAGTATTAACCCGAGAGCGGCGGCCTCTGGCAATGTGCGAAATGCTCTTAAAAAGTTACTCGCCTATAAGATAACGACAGAAACAGTTTACACTTAGTATGGTGCAAATCTGGGTTACATATAAAACAAGGAATCTACCCTATAGATCCACCTCTGGTCTCGACCGGTAGACAAGAAAGGGTTAATAGATGGTAAAAGGGATTCAAGTTTTTTTCGTCTTAACAAGAGCAAGCTTCGTCTATATGAACACTGGAAATCACTGTGTCTGAATATCACTGTCTAATACAACTAATCTTGTGTATCCCGACACATGGAACACGTCTAACATGCAAGCCTATACTGAAAAGTTATACTCTCAAATAAAGGTCAATTCTCATGTAAACAAGAAAATAAAGCGCCGTGTGTACATGTACTTTTGCAATAAGATTCCTTCCTTACATCATCTTCAGAGTACACTATTCAATAACCAATCTCAAGCCCGGTCACGTGAGGTACCATGGTGAGGGTCAGGGGTAATTTCTAAAGAGATCAAAGGGGGGGGGCTCCAGAACAATATGAAAGGGTGTAGTTTCTTAGGTAGGTAGGTAGGTAGGTAGGTAGGTAGGAAAGAAGGAAGGAAGGAAGCAAGCAAGGAAGGAAGGAAGGAAGGAAATAGACTATTCTATTTAACAAACGGTTAATCAGGCCACACCCTGAGTAGCATGTCTTGCAGAATAAATACAAATTGTTGTTTACGTAGTTTTTGAAGTTTTAGTACAACCAGAAAACTCTTAGAAGGCCAAAAGTTTCAAGGATGCCTACATACCTGACACGTTTGTCCCTCTGTATCATCCAACATTTTGAACAGGTATCCTAGTTCACATGCCAAGCAAAATTCCTTCTCACACGTGTGATTTTGCATTAACACACGCATTGGTTCAATAAAATAAAACACCTACATGCCAAAAGAGAGTTTTTAGTCGTTAATCAACTCATGGAGGACGTGTCTTGAATCAAATATCAAGTATACATTTACTGTCTATATGAAACCCATTGTTATTAGTCACTGCTTAAGAGTGAAATTACTTACAAGTGTACTTTGTACTGGCTCTCACTGCAGCCCGACTATAAACAAAATGTTTTACCAAATAGCTTTGTACACTCTACATGGGGTTTCAATGAATTTCATGGAAACGCTTGTCAGAGTATATTATATCAAGACACCTACTCATCTACTAGTTCTATTTACAAGGCTAATTTCTGGCACAATTTTTGTCAATTTAGGTATAGAGTAGATCTTCCATTGTCCGTCTCTATGTTAAGCGTCCCTCGAGTAATTGACCACTTGAGAGGTCATGAATAATTATTATCATCCGCCCTGATAGTTGGTTATCTGCATTCAAGGGATCTGGGACCGTCGTTCCTGCAGTACTGGCTGCTCGTGCCGACCTCCAGGTAACGGCTCTATGCGTACAAAAGCGCCTGAAACGACATACCAAGAAAAAGAATGGTGGGCTCCTCCTCCTAACAGCTCCAAAAAAGACCATGAACCAGTAAGCATTCCCTGATCGTGGGGAAGTGTGACGCAAATGGTCTTCACCCTATTCGGAGCTGGGCTCCCCCACCGCCGATCATCTATTGGGGTCTAGATGATGCTTCGCAATAACAACAACATTATCTGCATTTTGGTGTGAAAGATTTTCACCCATCTGCCTAGCCAGGACCGTTCAAATTGTAGCAAACCGGCATCAAGTGCCAATCAAAACAAGCACGAATTTGACAAGTGACGTTTTTGATCAGCGTTTGACTTCATCTCTAGTCGGAAGGAAACCTTGCAAAAATATCGACATAAGTCGCCCGGCGAGTGCATGCATTCAAAAGCATGAGCGCAACCGAAAACAAACAAAGATTGACAGATTTTGTTTACATAAAGTACCACTTTTTACGACATGCGTTTTATTTTGGAACAACATTTATGGATTAAAAATTTACCGGCTTTTACATCATCCGCAACTGTTCCGGAAAAAGCCGTGCCGAAACCCGCCAGATAATCCAGGAAGTACTGTATCTTTAGAGTAGGTACAACTTCGATACAAGATACTTTCTTACAGAAAGAGATACTTTGATAATCCTGTCCAATTAGGTATTTCTGATGGTTTACTTATAAATCTACTTATTCCTTCTAAGTACTTACGCTAGCAAGACTCTGATGTTGGAATATATGGTATGATGTTCTGAAATCCTGAAGTCTAAATGGTACTTGCCTTTTACTATGAACAAACAGTGTTTGTACAGTTAGGCAATCTCAGAATCTTGCGTACCTGAAGCATTGAGTTGCAATAGGCATTAGGTATATGAATTTCAAGACCAGCAAAGTTCGTCTGATTATGTTGATAAAAGTCAAAATCTTCGATGCCTACAAGTACAAAAAGGTGCTGAAAAAAATTAACTTAAAGCAACACTGACAAACTTTAATCATTTATAAGCTGATCAATTAAAGTATGGGGACATCATATCTATTTGACTTTAGACTGCTAACTTCGAAAGAGAAATCAACCATAACCACGTGATTTAGTGGTCTCAGCCATCGTTTAAATATTTCACAGCCAACTGTGATGAAATCCGGGTAAGGACATATAATTGATAACACTCTAGTGACGACTATTTTATACATTCTTTTATCTCGATATTGAAATATTGGATTTGAAATCTTAGGACCCCTTTTCTGAACGACACTTTGTCCTGATAACATTAAATCCTGTAAAGATAGTGAGGCACTGGAAGTCTCTCGTATACAATTCAATCGAATAAGCACACCTAAGTATAAATACCGAATAACATTAAGGAATATCATTATAAATTAGACACACATTTACGCAAGCAAATTTTACAAGCCTTTCCCAAATATTTTGCGTTTACAAGGGACCGACTCCAGATCTGACCGCAATAATTTCTGGCCTCCTACTCATGGCGCGCTTGCCCATTAATGCAACAACAACAACAACAACAGTTCGGACAAATTGTACGAACATTGAAAACGAAATGGCTTTGAGAGCAAAACATCACTATGTTCACAGCACCTCCATTCGAACAATTCATCTGCTTTGTTTCCTTTCCGAGCAAATTTTGGATCGATCACATTTTTTGACCTGTTTGCACGAGACCATGATCGACTCCGAACGCTGTTCGAAGCGAACCCAAATTAGCACAAATAGCGCATTGACCCAAGGCATTTCCGTTCAAACGGAGTGCCAATCCCTAAAGCAACACCCTAAAGACACCGTTGCAATACTCCAATAATATCAGTCCAGTACACCATCATAAATATCAACTGCGTACCATATTTCGAGTATTTCATTTCAACTTTCTTGTACATATCTGGAATCAATGACGAAGCAGCATCTAGAAGTAGTAAAAAAATTCAAATAGACACAACAGTATGAAGATGGCTGGCAGAGATTGGTGGCAACATGAATTATTCACATACTCTGGCTTCTACTCCTATCCCTTCGTTATCTTCATAAACTTCTTCTACAGTAGATTGCTTCTTAAACAAACACATATTTGAAAACAAACCCGAAATAGAGACACAATAAGCAAACAAACTAAACGTCGTCTTAATTATGTCGATTATATGTTTCAGGAAACTGAAAAGGAAGTTTTAGAAAATCATGATATCAAAGTTTCCACGTCCACATCGAGAATCGATTACCAGTCAAATAAGATCAAACCACTACCCTCTGGTTACAATCGCTATCACATTGGCATTAAATTAGCCTCCTCCGAATACAAGTGGCTAACGTCCGCCCTCCTCGTGTGACAGATCTTCTCAGAAACACTGGTTAAAAGCCTACTAGCGCCTAGGTAAAAAAGAAATTACACTGTACAAAGGCCTATTTAGCTTTCCCGCACTGTTAAACAACCTGCAAATAACTTAAACGTTTAAATCAAAACGTGCCTTTACACACTGGTGACTCCAAAGGTTGTCCTCTTGAATTAAATCGTCCTCTCTGACTTGACTTGTAAGCCACCTTAAAAGACAAAACAAATACCTCAGCTAATTCTTAACAGACACATTGTGACAAGCAAATACACGTTATGAAGTGGCATATTCAAGGAAGAATAGTAGTCCGGACACCCAACAGTAAAAGACGGCTCATGGGATTCTTACCACAACTCAAAAAGATTCATAGAATTAGTTTAGAAGGCTTGATCACAAATAGTTTTCACAAACAACTCCACACCACAGCTTTTGCTGTACTTGCCATCATGTGGGCGTCATGAGAGATTTTATGGGTAGTATGCCTCTGAATATGATTAAATGCCAAACATACCAAAAGCCTTTCATATTATGAGGGTTGTCATTAATGGCGGGCCTTGCAGTCCCAGCAAAATTTACCCTGTATCTAGTATTAGAGCAACAGCCTTAACTTCCAAAGACATATAAAGGCTTAATTTGTACATTGTATAATGACAAATAAATGATCAGCAGCAGATCAGCAAGAACAAATGGTATAATGGTAATCAGCCTCACTGTTAAGAAGAGAAATGTGTTGGACAACAGGAAGATAGTTCCGAAACCAGACTGTTGCACGTAGTTCTACACACAGTGGTTTTCAGGTATCTAAAGACTTCGTCGTTTGTCCAAATTCTTAAACATTCAAACTTCAAATGCCATTTTTTTTCAGCATGACTACACTACAAAATGTTCACCATGAGCTCTACAGGAGCTCCCTAAGAATGAGTAGAAGGTATTCGTCATGTACACGATGCTCGTTGGTACATTTCACTTACCTCATTTCTCAGTTTTTTCTTTGGATTTGGTGCATACCCAACAAATTGTCTCACCGTCATATTTTTCAAAATTTCAGGATCAATCTCAGGGTTTTTTCTGTAAAATGAGAACCGACAAGAGGAATAAAAATTTGTAGACAGCAAAAAGACGTAATACTAAAGATCTTATCATTCACATTCTTTGTTAAACTACGTTAATAGATCTGCAGATTTCTGGGGAAGCGGAATCCGCTGATTTTTCCTTTGAGTACGGAGGACCTTCGTTATAAAAACGAAATATTGACTTCGTATTACTTCAAAAGTGAATAATAATTTAATTTAAGAGCACACATGTTTAAGAACGATATATAAAACAGTATCTCTTTGCAACTTAAGATAGCATCAGCTCCAATTCAAGGTTAAAGTCATTTATACCAAATGTTAAAAGACTTGCAAAGAATGCTGCTTACAGCAGCTTAGCTTTACTAGTTAAAGTTTCAAGTAAACTAAAAAGAAGATTGCTACAATCTAGTTTGCCAAGTTCAACAGGGAAGTAGTAAGGTTTCCTGTTAAGAGACCCTGAATCAATTCTCAGGTCACTTATTATGACAACACCACTTACATTCATAAAATATGAAGGGTGACACAAAGGAAGTTGCATTAATGAGTATAAAGTTGAACAAATTTTGTAACTTCTAAAAGAGCTTACCTGTCTACTTTCACACAAAGATGTTCTGGCCAATCTGACAACAGAGCCTCACTACAAAATGAGAATTTGTGGATGCATAGTGAAAACAGGTTCTTTTACATGGATACCAGCCTGCAAGGCAAGCAAACGATGCAGAAGTGTGCCCTCGTGTATTTCATGCTAAAAGGGTCACATTTTTCGCAACTAATCCTTAAAGCATGTATCATTACAAACACTAATGTAGCTTCTCAACTCCTATAGTATTGAGGATGCGTGCAGTTTCCACACGCTACGAAAATGATCGCCACTTTCATACTGACATATATTTGATCTTTGCCCACCTGGCCAGGGTTCCATACCGCACAACCTTAACATTTAGTAAGTCAAGATCAAAACAAACATCTTGAAGCACTCGGAGAGAGCATAACTCCGCCAAGCCCATGGTATCAGTTGGTATTCCCAGTTGTTACAAATTTAAATGACCTTGAGTAATAGGCATCATGGTAACTGAGTTTTCCCCACGAAGACTTCCTCAATAGCTGGGGTTTTACGAAGGTAAAATTGCCGAGAATTTCAAAGTGATCCAAAATCCTGGATTTGTTTCGGATCATAGTAAAAACGAATCAGCTGAAGCCAGTCAGCATACGAACATAGTGAAAATTCATATCGATACATAAACAACCCTTTGAGACATTTTGCTAACCAACCAACCAACCAACCAACCAACCAACCAACAAGCAAGCCTAGGTGAAAAGATAACCTCCGCGGTGGATGCAATGAAATGCTCCCTGTAAAGCAAAACAAACTACTAGGTTATGTTAGTCTATGTAATGAAGTTGTTATCTCTTGGCTTGGTTGGTTAAAAAATCGTTTTCTTTTTCCACAGTACAGTACAGTTACAGCTGTCGTAAGTTTTCACAAAAATATCTATTTAGCAACTTACTCGCATTCCGATAATGGAAAACTTGATAGTGCAACCGACCAATCATCAACTGCTAAGTACGGTAATTGCTGAACCTGCAATAGATATAAGCACGATTCAGTAATTTTAACTCAAAGAGAGGTAAATCTTTAATCAATCATACTTAGTCCAGAATTACACTTAACACTCTATGTCTGGCACTCCTGTTAACGAACAAAAATACGCCGTTGGCTGTTTCCAGCTTCAAGACGAGAACAGCGGAGGGTTGTAGAAGGATTAGCTGGGCCCCTCTCGCGTAAACCTAGCCCGAGGCTGGCAGTGGTACAAAAAGCATCATCCAAGGTCAAATAGCTATCACGCTGTTTCCAGCCGGATTCTTCCGATCGCAAGACAAGTCAAGAAATCTTGATTTGAGCAATAACAAAGACAAAACAACAGGCTAAAAAATTACATACACATCCTACACTAATTTCAAAGCTTAAAAATATGGTTGGAGCGAAGCTGCTTATTACAGAGCGAGAACGATTTACTTGTCGTTTGGAATGACCCTCTTCAAAATCTTCACTCCATGAAAACGGCAGGACATTATTGCAACCTATACGCACTTGAAGCGAAAATGTAGAAACGCAAGTTCAGCCTTGGTTATCTGGTGTTTTTCGTCAGTAACTAAGTCGCTTTAAAAACTTTTATATTAATTTTTATGCCTTTATTGTCAATATTTGTATTCCATACTGTGTATAGCTCATATTATTTTATTTCAACATCATTTTGATTTTTAGGGTGGCGACCATCTCCGTTTCCTTAGACTTTGGGCTGCATAGCTATGCTATGCAAGTACAGTGAATACTACAGTAGGAGCGGTAGGCCCACTGGTAGCACTGTGCGTTAAACTTGCAAAATTTGTTGGAAGTGTCAATATTGCTTATGAAAGTGGCTTTATATTTTGTGCAAGAAAAGAAATACTTTTTTTATTTTAAAATGCAACAGATATGGAGATACCAGAAATCTCTGATTCCATATATGCATTTTACGTGACTGTCCTTGTCTATGATAGCGAAGGTGATTTTTAATTAGCCACTAAATGTCACAAAAAACAACGAAAAAGTAAAAATTGGCTTTCAAAACTAAGAAAGGTTGTTCTTCCTAGTTTATTAAAACTGATCGCAATTGTACATGAAAACAAATGAATTTGAATTGAAGGTTAATTAATAAATTAACAAGACAACTTACTTCGTCAGGAAGAAGTGTTGGCTGTGAATAAGGGTTGAAAACCAACTCATCGACGTGTCTGTCACCCCAGATGTGTACGCAGCCTGAAAGAGTAATTGGGGCAAATGCTATTTCTTAATGCACGGCGGTTAAGTATAGACAAGGCTTTTAACAAGGACATAAAGGTTACTAGCGTTACCTATGGCATATACCTTAAGTCATAATTCAAATGACACGGACAACATGTTATTCTTCAGTCATAATTCAAATGACCAAGGCAACAAAATATTCTTCTAACGTCATAACACAAATGACATAGGCAACAAAAAGGAACATTCAAATAAATAATCACGCCGCAAGAAATTCTTAGAGAACCTCAAGTATAGAGGGCGTAGGCGCGGTATAGCTTGCATGTAATATTACATGAAGTACAAATACTTAGTCTCGTAAACAAGATGGCAAGGTAAAAAAATGCATTTTTAGCTCTCTGCTAAAGATCGATAAATAATATCCCGTTTGTGAAGATTAGTCTCTTGGCATTTTCATTATCTCCTCGTTCATCGTTTTCACGTCCAAACAAAAACGACTATTGTCGAATATAAGAAATCATCTCAGTATATTAAAGCCTGGCATCGCTATATTATCGCGGCTGGTCGGGAATCAGGGAAAGGCAAACTCTTAACTAGTTTTGTTTGTATTTTAATTGTGTGCCGTGCCCTGTTCAAACCAGGGGATCATGGTTCGATTTACGATGATTTGCTACACCCTACACCGTGACTTCAACCAATGGTAGGGACGTTGATAGTAGCTGTGTTAATAGTAGTCATTTATTTATATACACGATGTCGAGTGGAAAGATGCCAAATACGGTAAAGCTCAGTTAACCAACGGTAACCGCAAGATAGCATGAGGCATCAAGCCGGAAAAACTGTCAAAACAGCATTACCTCTACTGTTGTTCTATTTAGGTGAGCAAAAATAGTTTGAAGTTCAAGGACCTGGGTCCAAGTTACAACTTTAAACTCGTGCCAAAATTGATCCCCAGTTTTTTACGTCACGTGACTTACCTGCAGTGTCAGCAAATGCCAAAGCTTGATAGGAAGAAGACACCGAACAATCCATCAACATGGCGCCCTCAGTATTGACAGTATATATGAAGGGTTGGTCAATAAGGCTTCTTGGTTGGCACATTAGAAATTGACCAATCTACACAAAGTAAAAGGCCGTTTGATTTAAGCTATGAAAGTTGATAAAAGTTATAACCCTCAAAGGGAAAGGATGAAACTACCCCCCCCCCCCCTTACTCCCTGCTCGCCAACCGAAAATTTGCCTATTTTTACTTCTCTGCATTGTTTTGTATCGATTGTCTTAAAAATACTTCACCAGGGTGGACCATTGTGTACCTTTAAAGTGACTAATCCGTTAATCACTTAATTGCTCTTATTGTTATTCTCATTCTTTTATCCAAAAAGTCACCATTTATTATTGATTGCCCAAATACAAGAGGTTGCCGCGCTTACCGATTCCCTTAGGGCAAGTCTAGTAAGAAAAATTCTTGATGGACGTGGAAGGGAATATTGAACAAGCCGGTATGACCCGTTTACACGATGTCGTCATCATACCTGCAAGAGCCGGTATCGAAATGGCTTTAATCGGGATTCACACCTTGCCATCGCGGCACGATGCCGGCATGTTATTGACATCGCGTAAACGGAGTCGGTGTCTAGTGCCTTTGGAGTTTGTCACTCCTAAAGGTGTTTTTTACATGTCACTGATGTCAGCAAGCATTCAAAATGTTTGCAGACTCATTAACGTGAACCTTTCTAAAACTGCAGATTAAACTGATTAAATACTGGACGCATATCGGGCGTTTATTAAACCCACAGTGAGAAAAATTAGATATCTGTTTTCACTGGTCCTCAACATTGTCAATGTATTTAATGCCTCACTGACACAGCTTCAACTGCCCAGTCGAGATATCCCTTCATGTGCAAAGTTTCATTATCTTACAATCAAAATAATACAAGCTTCTGACACTGGCTGAGCATAAGTTTCTAGGCTCACATAGAAGCTTGAAACTGAGACGAGGCAGTCAATCAATATTTCTAATAAGTATTTGGTAGAAGTCAATATTTCATCAGATTCCCAAGTCGCTGAAAGCAATATACGAAGAAAAGCACAGATAAGCAAAAAGTTTTATTGCAAAAATAAACTAGCTGGCCGTCTTTTGAGCCTATCACCTTGCTTATAAAAACAGAAGTCTTCAGCCCCCTATCATCTTAATGTCGAGGGGCGTGAAACCAAAAGACTCTTTAATACTGAGCACGTAAAATAAAAAGGCAAACGCTATCTGTTTGGACCAATACCAGGGGGGTTAAAAGCCAGATCTGGATCTAGGTCATACTAGGGTGTCGATCCTAAAGTTATGATTAAGTCTAAAATATGATACAATACGCATGGGAGTGGACAAATTGCGAGCCTTGGTGTAATTACTCAGTTAACCCTCTCGACGGTGATGGCAGCAAGGACAACATGTAGATTAGATCTCGATATTCTTAATTGGAATCAATGAAGAAGCATTTTGTGGACAAAAATAATGACGTTTATTTTTGTTTTGCTTCATAGTCAGTGCTACAGTATGCCTGCCCCCTGTCAGTCGAATAACAAAAATGCAGTTAGAAGTCTTCCCAGTGGACAACAATGAACTCTGTCCCAAGAAACGTAATTGTTTCCCCCTGAAACTAGACGTAAAAATACAACTCTTAAATTTGGTCCTCTCAGTTTTACTGCCCGGCTCAGTAAGACACGGCGCGGTAGCAGTTACTGCCACGGGGCTGCACAGCAGCGACAACGAAAACATAATTTGCTTTTGTGGAGACGTGAGTAACTAGACCATTGCGCAATTACTATGAAGTCAGTAATCGTCTGATTAATTAAACGTACTTGGTTTTGTTTTGACTTCACCAAGGACGAACGCCCACTTTATTGTTGAGATCACGAGTGACTATGGTTTTGCTGACTATAAAAATGCCACGTTGCAAGACCGAAATCACCAATAACTCATGACTGTCAAGATTTATTATGAAACTACCAGACATTACAGATATTGCACTCAATTCAAAAAATCACATGTACAGCCTAACTATTGTTCTTGGATTAAATATATACGTGGTAGTGAGATTCTCTCTCGTTTTTCATTATATGCTTGGAAGCTTGGCCTCGTACGTCAAATCTAGCTGACAGGATTGCTACTCAAGATTTAGGACCAACATGCCTGCCAGTCAAGAGGCAGTATTTGCGTAAGTATCAGCCTTCACTAAAGGAAAGTTTAATTAGAGATTTATGTGTTGCAGATTTTTCCTTTGCTAAACTGTGCGCAAGAATGATTTCATCGACAAAATCTGGTGATTTAAATTGCGCTGGCAGAAAACAAAAATACGGAATGAATTCGGGCTTGGGAAAAATTTTGCAAAGAAAATGTAAATGCGGGCTGCGGAGGCTCAAATTGCGGATACAATTGGATGATCTATGCACTGTTCCAAGTTGGGCATCAAAGGCAACTTTCTTAACCTTGCATTTGTCTCGCGACCAGGAGTGCAACCTAAGCTCATTTGAAAATCACCTAACATCGGACTATAAAGTAGTGTAAGGTCACGTGCCCTGGTCGACCACTGGTACATGCAATTTATTGTAGCAAATTCGGAGACGAGTGGTTCAAGTCTTGCTTTCGAGGTTAGGTTTAATTTTTATGTTCAGAAACGAGGTTGATTGGCATTGGTACACTCACTATTATACGATTGATATCATTAACTGATATTGCGAAAGTTCACTGCCAAGAACATAATTGAAGCAACTAGACAGCGTAGGAGGGAAATAATTATTATTACCATAAATCCTGTTACACGAGGGGCCCGGGGTAAGGTTAAGTTTTGTAACTTTTCACACTACCCTTGCTTTCACAGTTACCGTCCTAAATCGAGTACCGTATGAAATTACACTTGCAGCAATTTCTACTTTTATTCTTTTGTCACCATATGATGTCAATCAGATGAGGTAGCAAGTAGCTTTGCTCAGGTCAAGTATTGTTGATATCGTACACACCTGATAACGTACGGTTCACGGTAATGACCTGTTAGTTGTACTTTTGTAAGCGTATTGCACAATACCTGATTTTACTCTAAAGAGATGCAGGCTTCATCACACTATTTCTCGACGCGTGAGCTCAGTTACTCAAGTATTGTTTTATAGACAGTATCGCCTTGCATTAATGTGCCTCTTCTACCACAGCCGTTCGGGAAGCCGAAAGTTCTGAACAACAGTAGTAGTCTATAAGACCCCACTTAAATAAATCACGCTCAAATATGAGAAAAATGAAAATAAAACCCCTCATCCCCCAATGAAACCCCTTCCGAAAAAGGCGATCGTTTAACATCGTTTAAATGGTAATACTTTGCAATAACTGCCATAACTCTCGGCAAGACATCGGTGTCATTGAAATGTTTGCCTTGCTGATCCGTTTTTTCATGCAATAATCCTATCTTTAATGGAATGACATGTTTAGTAATCTTTAGTATCCTCCATATTCGTGGTTCATTTATTAAAATAAACTTGTGTGTACACATTAATCTCTCTTTCAGCAAAGTTCGTGATGAAGCAAATAAAGTGGAGAAAGTTGATTTATCCAATTTATGGATGCGGAAGATGAAAACTGCCTTTAACCTCCTTGACCAAAATAAAACGGGAGTTGTAACAGATGAATCACGCAAAGGTAAGCTGAATCAACATGAGAATAATGCATCGGCTTACGTTGCCAGTTTATTATTTCTCTATTCCCTGTTCAGCACAAATGTGTACATAATGAACCGATTGCATTAAGGGGTACAGGAGCAACCAACCCAGACCTTGTCCTCAAGGAGACTCTGGATTTTTTCCCCTCGATTTATTTTACCACACAATACAACTAGTCATAGCTATAAAGCTGACACCCACTATTTACCTGGGCCCTGTCCCCCATATTTAATGTCATATTGATGGGCTAAAAAGTTAGATACAGAATGTTAGGAGTGTGTACCTGTTGCAAACATGATCCATAACCAGTGCCGCGCCTGGTGTAAAGCTATAATGTTCTTGGCTGATTAGAATGAAGGGCTTCTTTACTGACCCAAGCGCTACTTACACAGCATGCGTGTGAGCAATTGCACTACAGTCAATCACATTTTACTATTCACTATGCCAATATAAGAATGAATTGTGATATAGGCTTTTTGTGATTTTTTTTTCGGGGGGGGGGGGGGGCACAGCTTAAAATACAGGATTTTACTGAT
>JANTCA010032168.1:0-21234 GCA_024741275.1 Chironex yamaguchii | reverse complement strand
TATAAAAAAGCACTGTGTCTGTTGAGGTATTATATATATATATATACGTAGAGAGATAGATATCTATATAGAGATATACATAGTTTGAAGGAAGAAACTTGTCTTCGTCGTATTTTCGTCGAAACTTCAGGTATTACATTGGAGAGTTTTGTTTCTGTGCATGCATCTTGGAATGAGCCAGTTTCTCTTGTTAAGGGCGGAAAGCTATAGTCGGCATGTGATGAAGATTTTTGTCATTCAGAGGTTGCACCTTTTGCTTGAACTGCTGTTAGGTTAAATGCGCTGATTCACAAGGAAATGGAAAAGTTAATGCTACGCTCATTAATTATACAAATGTGTTTACTTAGTTCTGCGAAATTTGTGTTTTTCGTCTCTAAATGATCTGGTGTGGTTTCTCTTCTTTGTCTTAAATGCATTTTTGGTGAGTCCAATGTGGTGTCGTTGTCTGTGTTTGTAATGGTGGCTTATTTTAAGAAGAAAGGACAATTGTCCTTTTTATGATGGTATTGATCGTATTGATCGTATTGATTCGTATTGATCAAGGTCATTAATCATGTCAGAAACAGCTAAGTTGATCGAACCATTTGATTCTACCAGTGAATTAGGGCTGAAATACTGGGATCATTTCTGCACATTTGCTGGAGCTCACTCTGTACCAGGTGAGTGTAAATCTCGAATTTTCCTAACTACTCAGTCTAAGGATGTTTATAGACAAACTTAGCAAAGCAACAGTCTCCACGAAAGCAGGTCAATGATTTAACAATGGACGAGATTGTTAATTTGATGAAGACTCAGTTCGACCCTAAGTAATTTGCAGTTTATGAAAGATTCACGTTCTGGAGTGAAATGCAACGAAAACCTGGTGAAACACTAAAGGAATTGGTGACACATATACAACAAGATGCTGCCACGTGTCATTTTACCTCGATAAAGAATCCTCAGGACAAACCTCTGCACTCACACTTCATCTGTGCAATCAACAATGAAGCTGTCTTAAAGGCTTCATTCAAAGTTAAAGATGATGAGCTGACTTTTGCCCGTGCTCTTGAGCTTGCCATCAAAATGGAAGATGCTGCCAAAATTGCGAAGGATACATTACATGGCTACAGGCCTAAGCTGTTAACAAGGTTACACATTGCAACAAGGCAAAGCCAAAAGGAGATACAGATACTGGAGAAAAGGATAGTGATTCTTTAAAATCTAGTACTGCCTGTTTTTGAAATGACAGATCACAAAGCCAATGAATGTTGTTTCAAGAACTCTGAATGCAACTACTGCGGAATCAAGGATCATTTACAAAAGGTTTGTTGGAAGAAGCGAGCTTCAGTGAAAGACAGCGCAAAGCATTCCAAGCCGAAATTCCCCTTAAGGTTCAAGGCAAGACACTTCACATGGAATTGGACACTGCCATGACTGGAAACTTCATATCAAGGCAAGATTGGAAGGATCTTGGCTTGGGATCTTGCTTGACACTTCAGAGACACAGTATGAGTCTGCTAGCAAGCACAAGCTACTATTGGGAACTTTTATTAGTCAAGCAACTGTCAAGGACTCTGAGGAGCCACATAATTTACAGTTCACAGTGACTGAGATTCCTGATTTGAATTTACTTGGACGGATAGCTACCAGACAGCTAGGTATATCTGTCGACATAGTTGTAACTGCTACAAAACAATGTAATGCTGTCTTCAGCAACTTGCAACCAGACGTCGAACTGCAAGAATGATGCATTCATTATGCAATAATTTTCAGGATTTGTGGAAACTCGATCTTGGGTGCCTTAAAGATTTTGAACTGGAAGTCAAGTTGGGAACCCACAACATTTTACAGTTACAAGACACCTGTAGTTCCGATCAAGAATGCTTTGCTCCCAGTAAAGAACAAAGCCAAGTTATGTGTTTGTAGTGACTATTCGGTAACAGTTAGAGGATCGTCACCATCCACTACCTCTTCCAGAGAACTTGATGCTTATACTAGAGGTGGTTATGGCTTCACTAAGATTGACCTGCATGATGAGTACAATCAAATCAAGTTATCTCCTCTAAGCCAGAGACGTCTAGCTCTCAGAACACACAAAGGAGTGCTGTTACAAAAGCAGTTACCTTCTGGAATTAAGTCTGCTCCTGGTTACTTCCTACAGATAATGGATCAAGTAACCAAGGATCTTCCAGGAACCGCAGTATATTTAGATGATATATTGGTGAGTGGAAAAGATGTACAGGACCAAGTTAATTATCTGGGACGTTTGTTTCATCATCTGCAAGAGAAAGGTCTCCATTTTATACGGGAGAAATGTCAGTTTGCCAAGCCATATATTGAGGACTTGGGGCACCTATTATCCCATGAAGGAATTGCAAAAAGACCCAAAGTTAATGAGGTTTTCAAGATGCCACCACAAACTGATGTGTCCAGCCTAAAAGCATTCTTAGGCTCAATGTATAAAAGCTTATGGCACTGTAACAACCTTCTGATATGCTATTCTTTGCTAAACTAAAGTAAACATCAATATCTGGAAGAAAATTACAAACTTATTCTCCTACGCTTATGTATTCTTATCATTTTTTCCGTTGTTAATGAAGGCTAATGAAGGCTAGTGTTGTTTCCTTCCAGTCTGGTCACGTAACTAGTATGTTCACCAGACAGCACTTACAAGATTGTCTTCTACTCAGTGAAATCAAGGAATGTGCTGCGCATGATCATACTGGTGACCAAGAATGCGAGGCTAGATCAGTTATTATGAACTGTTTAATTTTGTTGTATCATCGCCATGTTTTAACTGCAAAATATTGGTGACACATTTTGGCTGTCAAAGTAGTAAAGATGCGATCTTGTAACGTTGCCACAATTTGCCCTTTCAGCAAAGTGTCCTTGCAGAACCTCACGTACTTCCCTTAGATGATAATGTATGCTCCTTTTTATTTCACTACTAATGATGTTATTGACATTGGAGCTGCACCAGCGCTTGGCCATTGCCCGTTTAGCATTCAGTAGCCTAGTTTCCATCTGGAAGGGTAAGATTATCTGCAAACCGACCAAGCTTCCCCTACTCCACTCACTGGCATTTCCTACCGCTGTTTATGGCATGGATAAGCTGAGGATATGCTGGACCAAACGGAGGACGAACAATTACGTTCGGAAGCAGATAGGAGGCACCTAGCGGCTGCCTGATTTTCGTGAGAAGAACAAGCACCGGTAATTTAGTCATGTAATCCGAGCTGGTGAAGTGGTGTCCAACCTCCTCACGGGCATGGTTTACGGAAAAGCCAGCACGGGCACCAGAGAAATCGCATTACGGACAGTATCGTTCAGCTTACCAGGATGCAGCTGTCCGAGGCCTTTCGGCTTGCTCAGGATAGAGATGCCTGGAGGATGGTAGTATGAGGACCCACGGACGTTCGGCCTGCACCGGACTAACTGCACCACAACGCCACTGCCGAATAATGTAATTTTATTAGCAAGAATTTCAGTATTGAGTGACAAGAATTAGTGACACCGTTTTCAAAATGTCGGACGTGAACTAAACCCTTTAATATGTGAGTATTATATCCAAATAACTGTCTGTTCTTACAGACGAAGTTAGTTTGCAACAAGGTTATTTGACCTGAGAAAAAGTTATTTTCAATATAGATTCCAAATAATGCTGAAGAATGACCTTTCATTAAATGTCATTCTTTTCTCATGATGCGATTTACGTTCTTTCTTAACACACTTCCGATTGTCATATCTATGAAAATCGCTTGATCTGTTTTGAAGCTTGAAGTTTTTGTTAGTAAAGACGATTTGCTCTTTTATACACTGTTGGCTGTGATCGAGATGGGACTGAATTAAATTGTAGCCAGACTATTAACTTTACCTTATCAAAGATGGAAATTTACAGTGCTAATCAACAATATACGATGGTTGAGAATCAGCCGTTAGGGAATCACAGTTCCAAAGCTGTCCTGTGTCTAACTGGGATAGCAAATAATTGCATCAACCATGGTATTAATTCATCAAGCAGCTTTTACATATCAACAGGCTCGATTTTGCTGGATAACTTTAAAAATATTTGATCTCCAAAAAATCAAATTCTGCAATACATATTTCTAAATATGGACATACCGTGACAGTGTGACGTAATTATTTTCAAGTCAGTTACGCATGACTAAAAGCATCGCCACCAACCACCAACAGTAATAATAATAAAAAAGATCAACCAAGATAATCAAGATAAAGAAACAATTGAACCGGCACGGTACTTGACTGGAAAGTAAAGAGATTTTAAAGCTGCTAATGCTTGCGATAACTCCAATTTTCACTTGGAACCACAGTCAGGATAAAAGATTCCTTTCTGCTGAAGTTATCACTCGAATTTTTGAGCCAATTAACTGGTTGTCTAAGAAGGACGCCAATTTCTTCTATTGCAATAGTGTCAGGCTGAGTTTTTCCTTAAAATGCTTTGAAATATTTTTGGCAGTTTATGAGACATTTTCTGTTCATCATTTCCTGTGCCCATTTTCACTTTCAGCTTGGTAGCTGTCTCTGTTCTTACATTGGTAATATTATCAGGCGTGAAATTATTGTATACTTCGTATAATTTTTCACACCCGTCAGGCACTCAACTACACCACGAACTGAGACATCTTCCTTTTGTCTTGTTTCGTGGAGTATAGCTCACACATGGGTGCAAAGCTCAACTCAAAACCAGAGATTTTCATAACTGCACTTTCTGATGTACTCTCAGTTCCTTAGATTTCCAGAATGTTCTTAGATTTCTTGCTACTGTTTTGGCCATTCCAATTTTAGCCTCAATATCAGAACCATTGTCTCGATGTGTGGTGAATATAGGACCCTGTGAGTTATAATTTTTTAACTTGTTAATAATTCCGTGGTCAATATCAATATCACCCACTGTGCTAATTATTAAACAACAAGCAAACAGTTAATGTCATATCAGTGACTGTGTATACATTCTGAAGCGAATACACTGTCAAGTAGATGGAAATGAACACTGGATTCAATAGTGCTGAGAAGATAAAGATTATTTCGTTCATTTCAACTAACTGCTTCGGTATGCACCTCTTTCAATTGTTGTATAAAACCTGAAACTCCAATGGCTGTAGATCATGACCTAATTTGAACTAAGTTAGTACAAAGATAATATTCATCACAGGACATTTATTTACTACTAAATCTTAGACAGAGTACAATAAGGGCTCCCTGCCATCTTCTTAATGAAAATTGAGAAATCGGAAAAAGCAAAATCGTCAGGCATAGATTTGTGGAAGTATAACATAAGCCGCTGCACATAGTACAGTAATTTTACAATAATAGTAAGTGTTTTTATCTGTTCAAAGATATTTAACGCCAAACATCAGAAACTTGAAAGAGTAAGTGGCCCTAAGAACCATGTTCTGCAGTTTAAGCTTGGCTTGTACGTTTTTTAGTGTAAGAACTTTAGCTATATTTTCATTGAGATAAATGAGTAATCTTGTCTTATGGAGCAGATCTTTGACCCATTGTTGACCCTTGCTGCTATCCGGCCCCTAATGAATTCAGTTGCTAGAGATGAAAAATATCATAGGCATGTCAATCCCTGCACTGCAGTAAAGTAATGCTCGTAACTTGCAATAACGTCAACTCTTCAGCAAATGCTTGACTTGCATTACTTGTATTGTTTATTATATAATATATACTTCTAAAATATCGACTTGTTTCTATGTTTCAGTGATAGAGTTACGCTTCATATATAGTTCTCTCAAAGCATCAGGTTAAGATTGTATTTTATGGATGATTTACTTTTCACACTGTAGAAGTCTTTAGAGAAAAAAGTTGAAATATGGAGTTACAAATTGGATTGCCGTTTACAAGATTAAATATTACATATCATTTTTTAATTTACTGTTA
This sequence comes from Chironex yamaguchii, assembly GCA_024741275.1. Taxonomy (NCBI): domain Eukaryota; kingdom Metazoa; phylum Cnidaria; class Cubozoa; order Chirodropida; family Chirodropidae; genus Chironex; species Chironex yamaguchii. Next base: position 15,348 of record JANTCA010032168.1, on the reverse strand, counting down.
GAAATGATCATTTGTAATATGAAAATATTGATCTAAAAAATAAAGGATATCATAAAGGGAATATAAAACAAATTGCTCTTTGAGTTCGTAAGTGGCCTTTCGTATCACAAAAATGTAGTGCCATCGGTTTAGTCCTTCCATATAGCCAACCATGCAACCATTCTACTACTGAATTCATTCGCGAATGGATCATTTACGTTTTCAAAATGGTTGTAAAGTTACAAATTTTATGTCATGTGTCAAATACTAGCTCCACTGCAGTACATCTTTGCTGATCATACCATGCTTCCACAAATTGTGGGTTGTCTCTTAAATATTTCTTTTTCTATCAAAGTTGCTGTTTCTCGTGAGAAAGGTAGCCATACCAACAGTGGCGGCCGGTGCCTGGGGGCACCACGGGCATTGCCCCGCCATTCAAAAGCAGAGAAGGTCCTCCACATCCAATCATTGTCTAAATTGACAAATTTTGTCACTCCTAGTCATATTCAGGAACAACTTTGCGTGATTTCCCATTGTCTTTCTCTGCAGAGTCAACTGTCAACACATTTCCAAAGTTATCTGAGGGTTGACTTGAAGCAGATCACAGGGCTGCATTCTACTTTTTCTGTAGTGTTTGACCGTGAACAGCAAGGGAAAGATAAAATTCGCCCAAGATTTTGGCATCTGGGCGTGTGTAGTTCATACTGACTGTCGGCGATATCAGACGATTTTCCCTCATTTCAGGGGAAAAATTGAATCTGCCCGTTATCTCAAGAAATCATAGGGAACATTGTGTGCAAAACGTTCAGCTCGGTGTTATTGTGAAAACATATCAGAGATATCGCCCCACTTAAACAAATTACCACCAGCCGCCATTGCCTACTAATTTGAAAAGTAAGGTCTTTGAGAATCAGTGGCAGATTTATGGGGCAATTAGGGTCAGCTGCCCCCCTCGCCGAGTTGAAACAGGTTTGGTGCCCATTTTTGGAAATTTTGAGCCCCTTTTTTTAGAGACCTGTAGTTATACATGGACTATATTATCATTGTTTTAGCTTATTTGTTTTAAAACTCTTCTTAGATATGAACAAAGAACCTTCTGTCCGTGGTCAGGGTCAAAAATGATTGTGTACAGCATACTCTCGTTACAAATTTCTAAAAATCTATAAGCGCCCGAATTATCAACTCCGTTCAGATTTGCTCTAATCGATGCTTTGTTGCTTCTGCTACACCATTTGAACCAAATCTGTCGTTACCAGGTCTCCTCTCACTGAACACTGTATGAAAGGCTTTGTTATAGCGTAAGAAGAAAATGCTCCGCTTGGCAACATGCCTCGTTTATCATTGGACGTTAGTGATAACCTTAACTGCAAGATTATGAAACTGTTGAATAAATCAATAGACAAAAGTCTAAGCGTCTCCTCCGTTATTGGAGATAGCATTAAATAAATGCCAACGTTTGTAAGTACTCTTTCCGCTGAAGATGTTTTACCACGTCTAAATCCAAATCAATGCTCTTTATGATATAAATAATTAATTTCGTGCGAAGAGTGTTATGGTTTTGACTCTAAGAGATCCTGTATTCTATATTATCAATTTCCATCTGAGTAAACGATGTTGTCCGGGTTTACTGTCTTCTTGGTGTTCATGTAAAAAGGATTTAATGAATACAGAAGCCAACATTCCTAACACTGAGGCTTTGTATGTAAAAGATCATTTCTGGTGGTAGCAGTAAGAGATGATATCACATTAGCAATAATTTTCGATGACAGTGAGATCTTCTAACATAGCATCGTAGAACAAAAAAGTTATTTGATGTCCGTTGAAATAGGTGAGTTGAATTGACCTCTTTACTCTTGTTTTTGATCTGGAAGAATGAGAGTCGATGGTGCAAAATAGTACGATTTCCTAATAGATATTGCACTTATTGACATTTAAAAACTTAGTTTAGATCTCAAAGGTGGCGTAACGCAGGGATCGCAATACCAGCGATGATCGGCAAACCGGTGGAAATTTATAAAAAACGGTGGCAGGGATATAAAATTTTAAAACAAAACCGAGGACAATGTCCATAACATACAGTTATTTTGGTAGAATTTTCACTTTCTCTAAATTTTATAGAAATCGTCGGTTTCACACTTATTTCGATCCCTGTTACATTTCGTGTCCTCCCAAATCAGGCAATTTGTCGTATTTTAAATGCCACTTAAAATATTGTATACTACGATTATACGTTTAGATTCATAATCAGTATCATTACTTGAATAAATATGGTTGGGCAGAATTTCACTATTTTGTGTGTTGTTCAATTTTGGCAGTTTTCTCATTAAAAGCACTTAGCTCAGGTAGCATAAAGAGGGTTTATTACATCGTAATTTTCACACAGTACATTTCTGACAACACAGTGTAATTCTGTGAATTAACACTTGGACTTACACAGGTCTCTATGAAATATTATCTATTTTTATGGTAACTGATCCCTTGCATAGCAACGTACAACACCCTATAGTGATATGGAGTAAAGTTTAGTTTGCCTCTTAATGGCCTGTGCAAGGTAATGTGCAAGCCCGCTTGAGACTAGTTTTGCTCGTGATCAGAGGTAAAACTACAGAAAACCAAAAGTATTGGGTGTCTTAATACGATGTCTCATCAAGTAGATTTAAATGAAGTAACCAAGATACCGAGAAAAATTGATCAGCTGAAAATATACACTTTAATGATTGCAAATTATAATTATCAGGAAGCCTACATCTTAATCCACAGTCTGGGTACTCTCCAAAGATGATCTTTTTTGCTGTGTTGGCAATGCGTTTTCCAGTTTTCTGATTAACGCAGAAACATGTTTTCTGAGAGGAATCACATTGCAATTTTGTGTATAAATTATCCTTGGTACAAACCGGTACATTTTATCCATTTTTTTGATTCTCTTTCCTGAGTATGTACAATAAACGTAAAGGTAAATGTTGCTTTTACTATTTTTAAAATAACTACACTTTACTTAACTTTTTTTTCAAGTTTTGCACCAATTAATTATTATCCATTAGCATTTCATGGAGGGATGTACTTGATAGTTATTCTCTGGGAGACTTTACTGATGAATTCCGAAGAAAGTGACTTTTGGTTTATTATTGTAACTTTGTCTATCAGGCAATTTCTTGTGATCTTTGTGAAATTTGTGTAAAACATCCCGTTATTCTATTTGACTCGCAAGTGCAGAAGTTGATTAAATCTGATCGAGACCCTGGGTTTTAAGCAAGGCAATTCGTATTAATGTAAGGTCATTATTTGTTTCTAAATCTATCTGTCTGTATGAACATTGGTGAGATCATTTACTCTCAAGGAACTTCTTCCGCATTTGCAGTCCTGGACTCAAGCCTTTCTTTGCTCGTGGTCACAATTTTGTTTTCAAAGTACCATACCAAATCGAAGATACCGTGCTAAAAAGTGATAATCTTGGACGTCCTACCATTGTTTTGCCTTGGAATGAAATCTAATTTACAAGACATTTTGATGATTAATTATCTTACATTTCAGCAACACGACCAAGTTGCTGCATATGACTAACGTTCACCACAATCCTTATTAAACGACATTTGGCCCTATCTCTTACTTTCAGGTTGATTATTCTTTCGGTCTAATTTATCTTTTTATTCTGCAAAGCTACCAATGAGTAAAAAAACAAAGTCTGATAAACATGTGTACTTTCAGGGCCCAAGGTGATGACCAATACATTTGGGGTGTGTGTGTGTGTGTGTGTGTGTGTGTGTGTGTGTGTGTGTGTATGTGTACAGGCCAGCCTTGCGGCTAAGCGTCTAGGTTGTACATACGGACGACCTAGTGGACGCCACCGAGTCTCAAAGTTCTCTTTAGGGGCTCACGCTACATACGTGGTCATTAGACGCCTGCGGTAAATCACTCCACAACCCGATTAAGCAGCGTTGACGAAGTCAAAAGCAGTACTTACACGGAGAGTGAAATGCTGGGCGAGCTTTAGACACACGAAGTTTTGTGAACCCCCAAAAATAAGAAATTAAGAACACGGTACCTGTGGGTTGAGAGGATTCGTTCATGCTGAAAACAGCATGATCCACGGCTCACCACGTGGAGGTTCCTCTCATTGAGTCGCTGTTAACACATTAGTTGTATTAGCCCCATTAGTTGCATTATCACTCCACTCTAGTACAGCCTTATTTTTGTTTTGAGATTTCCGCCCCTGTTTTTCAAACATTGCGTGATCGAACATTATAACTTAACTTTTTGCACACAGCATCGCTATTTCTATTTCTGTATAAAAACTTAACGAGCAACACTCAACGGACACTTACTGTACGTTCAAAAATCATGCGTTATGAGGACACTATCAAAAATTACCTTTTGGAATACTGCAATATTTCCCTATTTAATAATTTAATCAAGTTGATGGAACTGATTTGACTGAACACATCGAGCATTAGTTTCCTTTGATATACAAAAATGATTCCTAGTAAAAGTTATCGATTTTTTCGTTATTGTTTATAAGGTGCAGTCTATTTGCTTTTAAAATGACAATGAGGCTGGCTCTCTGAATGGGGAGACCGGCTCCTCATCTCATATTTTGATCTCCTAGAATAAACGAGTAGTCCAATTATTGCATTAAATATGTGTTGCATACAATTTATTGAGATAGACTGTCAGCAACAGCAGTAAACGTTGACTTGGTTTGAGCAATGCTTCGTCGCTGACAACGGAAAAACCAGGAATTATTGCTTCCCACATCAATGCAATTTTTTTAACTAGAGCATGCACATAACTGCTTCCTTCGGTAGCTTATAGACCATACTTTTGCATCACTTTTCGGTAGCCTGTTTGAAGTATTCGGACGATATGCCTCAGTCACGTCAGAGAGACTTTTGCGCTCATTATTTCAATGCTCATAACTTTCGCTTCCTCCAGGATAATTGTGTTTGTTTGACGACGGCAAAACCAGGAAATATTGCTTCCCTCATCAATGCAATGTTTTTACTAGAGGATGCACATAACTGCTTCCTTAAACGGCTCACGGACTATACTTATGCATCACTTTTCGGTAGCCTGTTTGAAGCACTCGAACGATATGGCTCAGTCAAGTGAGTGAGACGTTTGCCCTCATGGTTTCAATGCTCATAACTTTCGCTTCCTCAAGGATGATTGTCTTTGTTCTTATATACTTGCACTTGTTCTCTTGTATCCTATCGGAAGCTAATTAGAAATGTCTTTCACACATTATCCCTTGTCGTTTTGTCGCTTTTTTGTTTCTGTATTATCGTTTTTGTCAAAAATACTCTTCTCTTATACTTCCTGTCAAAACAATGAGCTTCCTTGTGTAAAAATGGTCCATGTACACTTCGCAGATTGTTGATTTTGCTGACTTGCTTAGTCTAGAATTCCTTTGTCCAATTTCAGCATATAAACTACTCTTTGGTCTTGACTGCTACCTAGCAACTCTGTAAACAAATGCTGTGTATGCTGCTTATGTATGCTATACATGATAGTAATGTGTACCTATAGTTGATCGTCACGGTGAAAAACTCACTTACGTGTTCTACAGATGCAAGCCATAACATCATTTTGCCTACAAACACATTGATAGAGAATCATGTTGTTGAACGCTCAGCCTAAAAAGAAAATGAGTGAATAATACAGTCATTGTATTTGTTGCAGGTATGGATCCCTATAATCTCCAGAAGCTCAATTTCCTCCTACTAGTGATTTCACTGGACGTTTGTTCAGGAAAATCCGTGTTGTCTTCTCATTGTAGATGTCAACAACTCGATGCAAACTTTTGGTCTTTACTGAACGAAGTTTGTCTTACATACCTTCGATTGACAAACGTGAAATGATACACTATTAGACCTTAAACATACCAATGCTTTGAGAGACTTGTAAACTTCACTAATGATGCTTCACGGTTTGAGTTAGAAAAATAGAAACTTAGGGCAGAATTGGGATCATAACAACAAGGTCTTACTGGATTGTACACATAGCTATTGTTTTAAATTTTTCCGCAGTGTTTATGGAAACCTAGCATTATGTGAAATTATATCAGTATTGTTTACTGCTATAAATTCCTATCCAACATAAGGCAACATCAAGCTTTGTTGACAGAAGATTCCATGCGTTTATTTTCTATCTTGTTTCAGCGCTTAGTTCTCAGTAACGAAACGTTGCTTTTAATTTTCAGATGTTCTATATCTATGTTATATTTGTTCTTGATATCAAGGTTGCCTTTTATAGTCCTGTACGCAAGAAGCCGATAAAGAACCATTGTATCGCATCGCTCTTTAGGATAAGTCGTCAGGATACGTACATACCTTAAACAAATTCTGCCAAACTACCATAATTTAAAGTCACCCAACAATGCTTGCATCAGAGACAGGGAGTAAGGTAATTTTGCCTTACCCTCATTGTTGTTTAGGGTTGGTTTCTTATCCTAAACGGTACGTTATTGTAAAACTCTTTTAATCAATTCTCAGCTTGTATTCATCTGTTTTGATAATCAATCTCTAGATTGCCAAAATACAGGGTTCCTTACGTACAATAAAACTGTTGAACTATCTTCTGTGCTAGCATTATCCTGTCCAATCTTTCTTCACATTTGACATATAGCGTGGCTAATACTCTTAGTTATAAGCTAATTTGCTTTTAATTGCAGTCTGACAACAGGAAAAAAACTGAATACATGTTTGCCATGTGGTTTTATCTTAAATATGAAAACATTCATTATCTGCAGGTGTCTCTGTTCATCTGGCAATCTATCTGCTATCTCGTTTAATCATTTGCTTTCTCAAAGTCATTGGACTCTTGGCCCTTACGTAAAAGTAAACACTAGATACTTGGGCTGAATATATGTGAAAAGAGGTGCCTTGTTATTCGTCTACCCTAAAATGTTCATTTTGCGAATCCTTGAGCTTCTATCGTGCAAAGAATGTCCGCTAGCAGACGTACATAATGATTAATGAAGGTAGTAAACCCATATATTTTATCTTAATCACCTGATATAACTTTGGTATTAATGTTCATGACATGTCAGTGCAACTTTTATCCTCCGTTATAGACAAATTGATGTGAAACTTGAATGTAAGACACTGATAATGTTGTAAACGGCAGACATTTAACTGCATGATTTTTTGCTTTTATATATCTTGATATATTATGCTTTTAATTTGTTAATTTAATGTCTGTTCTTGGCGATAGCCATATTATGCATGATTTCATATCCCGTTTTTCCAGGAGAATGTGAGCAACAGACAAACATATTTATCTCAATATTTCAAGAGAGGTCTGTAAGTACTGTTTTAAGTATAGTTTCTTTAAATGCTAATAGCAATAATATCATGCAATCCGCCCGTTTTGACTCCTCTATCGAGACTTGTTTTGGCCTACAAAACGCCTTAGAGATCTTGATTTTCTACAAGGCAGAAGACCTTGGTACGTTTATTCGGTTATTTAGAGTATTATATAGCTCCATTTTATTCAGGAAGAAGTGAAAAACTATTTAAATAAGTGTTCATAAAGTCAAAAATAATGGCGCTATCATCTATCTCAATCAACTGTTACCGAATATCATTAGCTAATGATGAGTTGGATGACTCCATGAATTTTTATTATACTCGTTGATCGAGTTTGAGGCTTAGTCATAGTTTTATTACAGTACAAGGTTATCACTATAATCACGTCAGGGTCGCCGGATGATGCAATAGGTCTGTATGAGTTGTATTAGAACAGGAAAAAAAGAAAACATAAAGGTAAGGCCTAGGGGTTCTCCACATTTTCGTAACATGTTTTAAAGAAATAAATGATTTTGGTATATTTTCACGAGAATTTAGATTGAAATAATGCTACCACTGCACCATCTAATGGACTAAAGATAATTGCACTGAAAAGGAGTGATGTTTGTGCCTGGAAAACGAGTCCCTGATTATACGTCAATACTTTAAGCTATTGCTAAGCGCTGTTGCAAAGCCAATTAATCATAATGTTTTTGTCTTTATGATTGCTCCTACAATATAACAGCATAAGCACTCAGAACAGTTTGAGTGACATCTCTGATAAGGACATGAGCACACAGAACGTCACCACCTGAATTGGGAGTGGTAATATGGTCGAGAACGGTAAAATTTGGAGTTCAACCGCAAAATGATCAGTGTTATATCACTACAACACAAACAGTAACATATAAGCATGTCACTAATACTTGCAGCCAAGCGTGTGAACGACTTGGTTTTTTTAACTTTCCCTTGCTACGCCTAAACATATCAGTAGCTGACACTTTCCAATTTTCATATTTCAGTTTTTGCTTAACCAATGGAATAAATTCCATTTTATAGACCTTACATTCAAATAAAATGTTAATTTGAAAATCGCCTTGAAAATTTGCGACATTGCGCTAAAAACATACTTAAAAGCTTTTTTCGTCTGACACTCTTCAGAGTATGGAATGTCAGAAAGGAAAGTATATGTATATGGAAACAGATATTAAAAAAGCTGTAGTTATGTTTTTAGTGCAATGTCGCAAATTTTCAAGTTTTGTACCACAAAAAGATTGTTCAAAAATGTTAATTTCTTGCAGTCATCGGTAGTTTTTCCCAGCCAACACGAATGTTTTTCGCCAGATATCACATATCCCTTAAAATAGGTTAGTGGTTTTTCTTTTATTTGATACTTCATTTCATACGATAAATACTCCCTCCGAGGATGATTGTGCCAGCAGTTTAACTGTTCTCTTTTCCTTTTTCATCTGAGATTCTTAATGCATTTCCAAAGATGCCTGTTTTAGTTAGGCATTGCTGAAAGTGGAGATTTTGTTAGGGTGTCTTTAAATTCCTTTTGTTTTTTGGTAGCATGCTCAGTGAAAAAGGCATAGCTGTTCCAAGATTATTGACCCACATAGTGGGGTCCTTTAGTCCCATGCACTCATATTGTTGTTGTTGCTGCCGTATCCAGTGGGTTTTGATCAAAAATATTTTCTTCCAGACTTTTCAACTGTTCAAACAAAAGTTGAAATATATCATTAATACCTTATGACGTGTTCAAGACAAAGGCTATTTTGAGCCGAAGGATTTCCATTGAGCCGATTGTTTTGGTAAGCAGCATTGATTGGATAGAATAGTATCAATGCAATGTTGTTGTTTGCAGTGTGGGCAGATTGCATGAGAAAATTTTCATCGTCCATATTCCGCATAGGGCAATTAACTGACAATGCAATTGGGAGGTTAAGAAATATGCTGGTTTAAGTAGTTACCCTTACGAGTGCCCTTCCCAATGAATGCCAAAACACAAGAACACTAGAAAGAAACAATTATTGTTTTATGGGCTATGTAAGTATTTGTTAGACATATAATAACAAATAAGGTAAAACATTGAAGCAATTTCTTGGCCATGAGTTGGGTACTTAGTACTATTGCTAATATTTTGAAACATGTGCGTTATTATTAATCTCGAAGATTTGCTTGGGGCGAGTGTCATTGGAAATATCACCTTGCCATAGTCTCACTTACGAGTGTCATTGGAAATATCACCTTGCCATACTGGGTCTCATATAAAAATGTAAATAACAAAGAGTCAACATACAGGGCTAAAATTTTAGAAACGCAGTTTTAAAAGCAACTAATTAAACAACGTAGGACGTAGAGGTGTGATGTTTTGATAGCACTACTGTAAAGAGTAATATAGAACAAGGGCTTGCATATAAGACTTTGAAATACAAGTGTAAAGAACAGTGGACTTAAAATCCAAAACTCAAATTGATGATGTGTTGCTTTACAAGACTAGTAATCAACAGAGTAAAACAGAGATGTTAATGTTTCCATAAGGCCGTTGTACGGCTTGAACACAAGACCTAATAAAACGACAAGGGATTTAACGTCTATGAAATTAAATAAGTTGGAAACATGGAAAGGCCGCTGCATTCTTTTTTGCTTTTTTGCTTTGTAAAGTAACACATTTGAAATTCAAACATTAAATGTTTAGTCGACTGTTGCTTAAAACAGCATTTTACTGTCCGTATAGGGCTGCTTGAGATTGAGGAACAGACTAGCCTGTATTATAGACAATGGTCTGACGTACCAAGGCGTTTTATTTGCCAAAATGGTTCTCAGTGTTTGGATTTTGAGCCCTGCTTCTCAGTAATGATTCAACAGGAAGTTTCCATTCATTTTACGATTGTTTCAAATATTTCGACCTTCAGTCTGGATTTAAAACCTGCCAGGGTGCCCTATTTTAACAGCCTTCTTCAAAGGGCATGCATACTTACAAAGTCTCACTTACGATTGGTTATAATGAGTCTGCATGAAAATGTTTAAGGTTTTATACCTGAAAGCTTTGGCTTAGCTTATATTGCTGGTTTTGTCTTTTTGTTTCGTGTTGCCAAGATTCGTGTCGGTGAGGTACTAACTATCTTCCCATTCTCCGACAAGGAGACACGTGGATGTTGCTTTGCAAAGTAGACCCTTCCACAGCATGAATGTGATGCTGAGATCAAGTGTAAACTTTGATTGGAGAGATTATTTTCACATAGCTTTCACTACTTTCGTTTGAAAATTCAGCACATTTTGTGATCCTTTTTTATCTAGCCAACTACATTTTGCGTTCATCAGGATAACTCCTAGCTTTGCGTACAATACGATCAGTTTTCGTTTCGTGTGAGAAGTACAACGTAAGTTAGTTTCAGTCACGATCACATTTTAAATTATATTCCCTTGCTAAACACTCAGGAATGAAGATTTACTGTTTAATCGCTAACAAGCCAGCGCAACAAAACAACGGCTCTTACCTCATGAAAAATCAGGTGCTGTCTGTCGTTTTCTTTTTGTCTTAAGAATACCCTTTTAATGTTTTATAGCAAAATGGCTCTTCATGTTCTTAGTAAGTTGAAACCAGACGATATTATCTTGTAAAGAGCAACAGGTCAGCTAGATAACACTTTTCACTGGACTATATCTCTGTTGGAATTGGGAATATCTCGGCCTTTGACCAAAACGTACTGCAAGCTTCCTTCATAATAAGTGAGTAACGACTCTATTTTCCGAAAAGGGGGTGAGTGATTAACAAAGCATATTACTTGACTTTATTGTAGTTGATTTATCCCTTTGTAACTTTGTACTTACGTTTGGTGGATCTGTTTTCTTTCCAATGTTTTACTGCAGGAAATAGCTATATTAACGAGTATTCTACGCTAAGTTTTATAAAATAAGAAACGCTTTGAGGAGTCCAATTAGACAACCTTAATACGGTTAGAAACTTTAAGCCAGGACATTCTATATTCGCAAAAAGCGTTCACGGTTTTGTCAACATGTGAGAGGCAGTAACTTATACATTGTATACATATAAAGATTAAGGATCAGGGAAAGACATGTCGAAGCGAAAACGAAACAGATAGAAGCATCCCTTGATAAACTAAACATTTTATACCAGGAATGGCGTAATGGACAGGAGGAAGAAAAACGTTTTTGAAGAGCACAGAATTTAATAATAACACGAACGGCTACATTAATTTAATCGACAGAATGCAAATCATCTTTCTTGTTCTTATTTTTTGTCATCTTTTATATGCTAGCATTGTATACAAAAATCACTACAATACCTAACGTTAAATTTATTTGTCCATTTACTTAATGTCAACGAAGAACTAAATAACAAACTTTAAATGCCATAAACACAAAAAATGTAAAAGAAACTTGACCATTACTGCCACTTCATGGTTCGTTATCATCAATGGGAAAGAGGTCTAGCGACTGAGTGGGTTCTTTCTCACGAATAAGGGTTCTAGGTTTAAGTCCACCTGGCGGCAGCTTTAGCCAGCGATTGAAAATCATGTCCCACGATTTAACCCAAAACATCTGGGTATGACCCTCGTAAGCTTTCAAATGAGTTGGCAAGCATGGAGCACTCCCGCGGATGTGTTTGCATCACAAGCACCATTTGACATTATTATTATTTATTACTATTATTACTATTATTTTTATTATTCTTATTAATATTAATACTATTATTATTATCATCATTTTCTTCTTATTATTATTACTATTATTATTATTATTATTATCATCATTCTTCTTCTTATTATTATTACTATTATTATTATTATTATTATTATTATTATTATTATTATTATTATTACTATTATTATGTTATTTTTATTATTATCATCATAATTGTTTTTGCAATTTTAAACTTCTTGCCAATTAACACCTCTAGTAGCCACAAGTAGCAGCCAACGGCCAAGAGGTTGCTTCCAAGTTACATCTCCTGCACTTTTCGAGGCTGTTTTTGTACAACACTAACACCAACTTTAGGTTTTGCTACTTTTCTACTTTTTCTTTTTCTTTGTCGTGCACCCTAGTATCTCCTGGAACTGCAACATCAATAATGATGCACGATTTCGTCTTCTTCTCTACCAATATCAAGTTAGGTCTTCTAGCTTCAATGACGTTCTCACACTGGATTTTCCTGTCCCATATTAATATCACATTTTTGTTTTCTATTGCTTCCTCCAGGCACTGGTCATACGATTTTCCATCCTCTCAAGTTCATGCTTTTCACACAACTTCTAATCAGTTAGCTTAGCAATATTGTCATGCCTTCTATTGTACTCACGCTGGGCCTGTTTTTACACTCACGTATTATATGTTGTGCTGCCTCTCCCTTTTCACCACGCATCCTACACAATGGACTTCACTCGTTTTGTCAGTCTCATGCTTTGCATAATTTGTCCTTTGTGCTTGTTCTTGAGTAGTGAATATTAAGATCGCTTTGCACAACCCACTTCCAAGATAATCCTGTATCTATTTCTTCAGGTATCTCATGGTCAAACTATCCATACATTCTTTTTTCGTGCCATTTTATTTTAGCCTTGTTTTGATTTCTCCTTTTGAATTCTTCCTTTTCCATTAGGTTTTCAGTCTTAATGATACCAACTTTCTTTACAACTTTTAGAAGCTCTTCCTCTGAATTCCGCACATACAGTCCCAAATTATTCTCCTCACTTCCTACACTATCCTCAATACTAATCAAACCTCCTCCACCAACTCTTTGTTTCACATACAGTTTATCAACATCAGTTTTGGGATGGACAGCACCATACATAGGCAACATCTTTCGTGTTGTTCTATCAAATTTTTTAACAACCCCCCTTTCCATTCAATAATTCCTGCTCCATATCTCAGGAGTGCAGCCACCCATGTATGGATTGCTTTGATCTTATTCTTGCCATTCAGTTTGAATTTTAGCACTGGCCTTAACCTTCCTCTATATTCAGTTATCACGTTAATCTTCATTCCCTAGTCTTTTATCTCATCCAGTTCTAAGATACCAAGGTAGGTATACCCGTTATCATCTACTTCTCTCATTACTTCTTGATTAGGCAGATGGATTCCATAAAACCTAACCATGTAACTTCTGTTCAAAGCAACCACTGCACACTTCTTCAAACTGAACTCCATACCGATCTCCTCACTAAATAGATACACTGTTTGCACCAGGCTATCTATTTGGTCTTCGTTCTTTCCAAAGAGTTTAAGGTCATCCATAAAGAACAAATGGTTTAGCCTGTATTCTCTCTGGCCCCATTCATCGAATGCCTCTACTTTTCATTAAAGGAAGGAGAGTGGGGTCATGTACATGGCAAAAATCAACGGAGAAAGGCTATCTCCTTGGAATATGCCTCTAGTGACATCCACCTCACATAGATCGGGTCCATTTGAAGTCAATAGACGTTTCCATCTTTTCATACTCTCTCCAATAAAACCCCTGATGTTTCCAGCAATACCAAACATCTCAAGGCACTCTAAGATCCAGCTATGAGGGACAAAATCGTAGGCTTTCCTATAATTTATCCATGCCATAACTAGATTTGACTTTCTTTTCTTACAATCTTTAAGTATTGCCTTCACGATCAATAATTGATCTTTAGTTCCCCTGCTTTTCCTCTTGCAGGCTTTTTGCTCTTCTGGAAGTAAGTTCTCCCTTTCTAGAAAGTAGTACATCTCCTCTGATATAATATCAGTCATTAACCTAAACATGAGAGCTAGGCAGGTAAGTGATCCAAAGTTATCACCTGCATTTCCCTTAGTTGTATCTTTTTGACACAGATCTACCATACGTCAACCAAGCTGGTATTTTCTTAGTTCCTTCTAGCATTTCGTCCAGGTAGGTTGCTACTTTTTCGTTCAGTTTATTGAGTCTCTTTATCAAAAACCCTTGCACACCATTGAGTCTGGGTGCTTTCCAGTTTGGCATCCTTTTGCCTTGGCTATTGACTTTATCAATCACTATATATCTCTGTTCTACCTTCCCCTTCTCTTTTTTCGTTCCCTTCAAATAATCGGCATCCTTATTGTCCTTCTTCTCTGCACTCAATATCTCACTCCAGAAAACCTTACTTTCCTCAGCATTTGGTATATAATCATCACTGCTTCCCGTCTTACCATTCAACTCATTGTAGACTTTCGTTTTATCAATATCAAACAATCTGTTTATCATATACTGCTCTATCCTTTGGTCGTATCTAGTGATTTTAGCAGCTTTGGCAAGTATTCTTTGTTTTATTTCTTCAATCACACTTGTTAATCCTTTTTGCTCAACTTGGTAGTTTTCCCTCGCCAATTTCACTTTGCTTTTTCAGCAGTAATAAACCTCTCCTACAACCTTTCCAGAAAGCTAACATCCTTTTTCAGCTGTTGTATATGACCTTCAATGTGTCTCTTCCACCAAGGTTCCTTTTTCTTTCCTCCTTTATACGGTTTGAGACCTATCCAGTCTGCTACCCACATACATGCAGCTTTGATGAGATTGTTTGTTTGGGTTATATTTGATGTTTCAATTAGCTCAATGACCTTGTTTACTCTAGCCCTGAGTCTATTCAGACTCTTGATGTCAACTTTCTTAAAACAGATACCACTAGTACTTCTGCCTTCAATCAAAATTCCATGTAAATTGAGCAATGATCACTTGTGCTTCCTCATCCAGTGTTTGAACAATTGGAAGTTGGAGTGCCTATATTCTCGTCTGGTTCATGGCTATCATCAATATTATTATTGTTATTGTTATTATTATTGTAATTATTATTATTGTTATTATTATTATCATTACTATTATTATTGTCTGCTTTTGCTCAGGCTGCTTGAATTGCCGTAATTACATCTGTTAGGTCATTACTATTATTATTACCATTATTATTATTATTATTATTATTATTATTATTATTATTATTACTATTATTATTATTATGTCTGCTCTTGTTCAGGCTGTTTGAATTGCCGTTATTACATCGGTTAGGCGGTCATAACGAATAACCAAGGGCTAACAGGAAATCCTTCACTTATAACTCTAGCACCTTTCTCAGGATCCTAGCTGTTC
>JANTCA010032157.1:0-21240 GCA_024741275.1 Chironex yamaguchii | reverse complement strand
TACTCTGAGGAGTGTCAGACGAAAAAAGCTTTTAAGTATGATTTTAGCGCAATGTCGCAAATTTTCAAGGCGACTTTTATGTTAGAAAGCAAAAGTCGGTATTCCAATATATCAATTCCAATATCGTTTAAGTAATTTATTGTTATTTGTTACCAGTATTTATGCATGATAGGATATTTTTTAAGTTTCTTGTTTATTCTGAACACAGCTACAGTTTGAATTATTTACACAATGACATTTTTCAATATACACACGAACAAGGAACCACAAGGTACATAAAACCATGGATTTATCTATTAATGCCATTGTGAATATGAATATCACAAGACTAAGTACAGCTGGATTTCTAACGTGAGTCATAGTTATGAGACAGTCTCCCTGCCAGCTACAGATTTGCCTTATATACCCTACAGGAATACATAGATATGTGTCAGATATGACAAACGTATGAAGAATTTATGATCTGAACAGAGTACTGCAGTTGCGTTATTATGCTCGCTATTATTTACAGCACAGATTACATTGAAAATCAAGACTAACGTATAACATGACTTATATTCAACATTGCAGTACAATGCATTTAATTTGAAATGGGTAATCTTATCCCTTATCAATACACTTTCTTATATCGGATCAATTGGATAAGAGTACAGGGAAGTTATACTATTTTTCCGATTTATCCATCCTGTAGTTACAAATTTAATTCTTTCAATGTCAGAGCTTTAAAGCCAATAAACTCCTAAAGTCTTTCAAAGAAGAGGATTTCTAAGCCTATCACTACTAACGGATAAATTCATTTTGCAATGGCCGACGAGTCTTTGAGCTAGTAAATAATTTATTGTTGTTTTATATATGTAAAGTCGTCATCTTCATTGTCATCCATCTTTAGACAAAAAGGATTATTCCTGCTTTTTCACATTTCCTTTATCTTTCCATGTCCAGCTGTTTTACTTGAGACCAACTATTACGGTTTTGTTCTCAACAAATGGCTGAGATTGAGCAGACTATAACGTATACATTCTACTCTCTACAAGTATCTATTTGAGAATTAAAGTGAGACAGTTATCCTTAATTTCGTTCGTAAGGTCCAATTTACCTAATAGCCAAATCAAGATTGTAGATTGAAGCTTATCAAGAGAAAGCAAGACGCATGGCTTTTACATGGAAAATAATTTGATTTTATGCCTTGTAATAAGCCAGATTGTGTTGTCTGATACATTTTACGAATTGGGAATCTAAAACAAGGAATTAAGTACTATTCATGGGAATGATGTCATTCAACTTTAGTCTTTATAAACTTATGTTATCATCGACTATTTGCTAAGATGGTTCACAGGTTTGAGTGGGAATTAAACTCATGACACCGTGTTTACCATAAGATGTTGTTCACCAAGACAACCATCAAATTCGTCTTGACCAGTGGCGAAACGTCTCACTTAGGGTCTATTACACGAGAGCTTTTTGTGATTAAGTTCATTGGTATCTAAGTGGGGCATCTGTACCGGTGTAGATAGTCACTTTTTCCAACCTGTCCTGGGCATTATTTTGTGAACCAAGTCTGTGACCAAGATAAGCACACCCAGCAGAATGTTCTTAAGTCTTTTGTTTCACTTATTCCTGCTGTCATCATAAATTAAAGCTTTCTGCAAATGCATGTAAAATATTGAGGGAGGTGTATCCTTTGAATGGAACTAGATAGTGTGACTGCATCTTGTATTTGTTTTATTGACTCAGTGATAACAGATCAAGGGTCGATGGGCCAACAGCAGTTGATGAACGCTGCTGCTATAAATTTGGGACATAAATTTGGAAGTCCGAGAACTGTTAGCCTGGTAATCAAATCATGCAACGCGCCGATTCAGATTGACATGGTCATGTTTTAAGCCCTCGAGTAGATGGGCCCTGTACTTTCAGTGTTACAATCTATAAACGTCCTCAGAAAACAGCAACAGATTCTTAAGCATACACTGCTATTATTACAGATCTTATGAGTAACCGAGGTCAGTAGTGACGCATAACTCCAGGAGACACTACACCTTACCAGCTGGGGTGCATCAAGTAAGTGCAAAGATCACAAACAACCAACGACATGATCATTTCAATACTTAGTGTGCGTGATTTGTTAAAAACAAAAATTTGTCTACGTGTTTCCATAGTACCAAACTTGAAAATTATGATAAATCTTTCTTAATCAATCTTACCTAACGGCAATGTCCAACCGCGTGAAGAGCAACAAATTATATCATTGTGTATTCTCAAATTTATTTTAATATATAAAAATATACAACAGCACATTTTACCAACAAATGTTGTCGCTGAATACAGATATTGATGAGAGCCATTTTTTTGCTGAAAATGCTTTTGAAGATGAATAAACAATAGCAGTACCATAGTTAAGAAGTCTATTTAGCAAAAAGTGGCTTGCTGTCATGAAATGCTTAAAACGTCGCCATTTTGGTAATTTTTTTACATTCCAGTGAATGACGTTATATTTAAGCAAAGCTACTGAAAAATGAAACAGCTTACCTTTAAATACGCTTGCTATTTGCATGTGATCTTTTACGTTGCTCAAGTGCACAAGATCACTATATCGCTAAACGAAAATATGAACAGTGCCCTTATCACTGGAGTCACACAGATACGATAAGTCAGGACTGAAATTAATACTGAAAAAGGAAAAAATAAACAGAAGTGAAGTATTATTGACCACTGATTATTAGTAGAGTATACTGGTAAACCGAGGCGCCATGGTATAGTGGATAAGACGACGATCTTGCAAGCCATAGGTTGCGAGTTCGAACCCGCGTCACCGCAAACAAAAAAACATTGGTGAGGGAAGGTAACGGGAGCCCACTCTCATAAAGAGCTCACATCCTAGTAGCTTCCCTTACCCTGGCATGGGAATCAGCTACGCTCAGTAATGAGGATGGTACAAAACAATACTGGTAAAACCCGTGTGGGTTTCCGGGGTTAAAAGAATAAACCCAACGTATCCTCTGCGTGTCCTAGAAGGCGACTGAAAGAGGTTAGCAGCAGGAAGGGCATCCAACTGAGAAACAGCTTGCCAACTCATGATGCTGACGACTAGATGCAGACAAACCATCGGATTGCAGAATGGGTCAAAAGACGGCCGCCTGGGTCAGAAGACGGCCGCTGGGATCAAAAGACCGCCGCCCGGGTCAAAATACGGCCGCCGTTATTGCTGTGGGCGGGCAGGTTGTTGATTGAAATTCGTATCTACTGTGGCCACCCTTGAATATCCAGATGAAACCCAAAGAAGAGGAAATAGATACTAGCCACGCAGCCGACCACTACTGGGAATCAAAATGAGGCCATAATTTTTACTGGTAACAGTGTTGACTGTTTTGCTGCCAGCCAATCCTTGTATTTTGTCAGATTATTCTTTGTTGGGTCTGTTCATAGATTACTGTCATTGTAGAAATGTTTAAGTCCCAAGCTCACTGATTACCTTAAGGCGGGAGAATAAAAGCCCTCTATTGTAATTCAACAACGCACAGTGGGTAAGTTTAATTAAATCTGCGCAGTGCAGACTAAGTCGACTTTACTTCTAATCAACTATACAGAAGTTTGAGCGTATACGAAGAGCTCATCTTCCATTTACTATCATTACAAAACCGAACAAAATTTTAGAATTCAAAAACTCCAAGGACTCATTATAATTCTTCTTAGATAAAGTGGGAAGAAGCTAAAGAAATGCTATTTATACGCATGCGCGAGCGTGTTCGTGTCATGATTATGACCATTAAAGCTTAGGGCCATGTTATGATGGTGTTTATTACATATAAGCTGTCTTCAGCTTTATACCTGAATATATTTATTCTTATGATTATTGACTTGTAATGGAAACGTAACAATAAATTTATCAAGAGAGACCACTGCGACAGGGGATTGGGTGGGAGGGTTCACTTTTATTGACAAATAACTAAAAAAATAGAGTGATTTTTCAATTATGGCTTTGCTAGCTTCGAGGATTTTTATTTCTTGGGTGTCTATCAAAATTTTAGTGCATGCTACTGTAAGCAAAATTGGGCAAGACGTTCCTGCAGATTTGAAAATCCTAGACCACTTAGTAGAAACGATGGGTGTTTGAAGTTTGTCATGTTATGCAGCGTAAGCTTTGTCTAAGCTAAGTTTTGAAAGATCACTCTCCTATCTTCAGGGTGCTAGTAATGAGGTTGTAAAACTATTTATACCTCGATGTGCGGATCTCAGTGGTGACATTAATAGAGATGTCCTTAGAGTTGTTTTGTGTATTGGACTACCAAACCAATTTTTGTTTGCAATTTGTTCCTTTGGCGCGAGATTTGGACTCGCAAACTGTTGACACTAATTAGCTGGTACTTTTAATCTCATCTTAACATTTTTGATAGTGAAAACTCTGTGTGGTATGTACTATGCATGTTAAATACTGTCAAAAATGGACAGATTAGGGGCAACGAATTTCGCCATGGGCATTTGCGACTTCTTATTGACAGTATTTAACATGCATAGTACATACTGCGCAGTGTTTTCACTATCAAAAAATGTTAAGATGAGATTAAAACGCCCACGGCGAATTATGCGCTCGTGGACATGTAGCTGAATTTTTAGAAGTAGCTTATGGTCCCGGATCACAACTTACTATTTTATCTTCACTTGTTTGTTAGTTGCTTTTTCCTAACACAACTTTCGTAAATAAATGTTGTTTTGTCTCTTAGTCCAATCTTGCACCGCATATCGCTAAGCAGCAATCTGTGTCTACCATTTGTAAGTGGAATTTAAAAGTTCTCAAACAATATGTTTATGTTTTTAAAAATTAAAATTTGAGTCAATACAAAAAGACTATTGCTGTTTCAATTCACATGTATTATGGAACAAAGACAGCCAGAGGATTGCACAACGTTCTTTCTATTTCTGACATTCCTTCTTGAATGTTGGGTGTTCACTACGTCTGAATCACATTGATACTCATTATACATCATTATAGGATTAGAAGTCCTTACTTTTTTGCATTAATTCTGATCAGCTGTTTCAAGCTTCTTTAAGAATCCAGATTTTTACACAATACAAGCAAGCTGTTGTGTAATTAACGAGAGAATTACCAACCACATTTTCCTGAAAGGGTAAAGTGCTTAAAATGTGTCTCCAGGCTTACGTTTGGTTCAGTTTATAATGTAAAACATTGAATCGTGTCAACATTAGCAATTTCTGTTTCTTACTTTATCTAAAGGATTATCAAAAAAGAATAAGTAAAGACTTATTCCAATAAGAAACATCACAGATATAATGTATGCCCTTTATTTTGGAACACTGACGTCATTTTTGGTGACAACAGGTGAGGATTTATCTTTGTTGACATTAAACTTTATGAATCTTCCCTAACTTCCTTTAAAATAGTTCAGGCTATAGGATGGACGGAATTGTAGGTAATGCCCATGATAATATTTTTCTACTTTCTCTTGATCAGATGCAATTTTTGTCTACGAGAAAACTTGTGCAAAATTAATATAACAACCACATGGCTTTGTTAAAATTATATTAAAACCTACGACTAGGGCATTTAAACAAGAACTAAAGAGTTATGTGCTGCTTTGAGCAACCTACCATGGCCATACCAAAGTAGGACGACAGGCAGTTAACATACATATACCAGCTTTGTATAGATGTCCATTGCATCCAAAGTGTTAGCAAGGATCGTCATGGATGGCCTTCCTTTGCCTAGGGTGTTTGAGCAAGTTTGAACTGATAGTGACAATTAATAAGGTACCAAACTAACCCTTGATATCAACACGCTTGCCTTGTTACTCCCAGCTTTAAAGTATGCTTATCGTATGCCTAGATTTTGATGCCTAGGTCATGCTTATGAAGGTTATGCCTACCAAAGCTTAGAGCGAATTCTAGAAATTCTCTTGCTTTTAAATTCAAAAAGGGCGAGAGCCAAGTACTTAGCGTCTTCATTGATATTGTTGTTGTTCAATTTTCTTTATCTTATGTTAGTTTGCTGAACAATGTGGAGAATCTAAATAGACATAATTTACAATACGAAGATGTATTATGTTTTCAATGAGCATGGCTATTTTTAAGCCTTTATCATGTTGATGACAATTGCATTGACCACTTGGGGTTTATATTAATTACTACTTGTTTGGGATGTTTAGGATCTTGTTTAAGTTGTCTAGGATCTTTCTTAAGATACTTTGAATCTTTCTTAGGATAATTTTGGATCATAGTTAAGATGTTTTGGATCTTGTTTAATTTGTTTTGGACCTTGAATCAAAGATGTTTTGGATCTTGTTTAAAATGTTTTGGATCTTGTCTAAGATGTTTTGGATCTTGTTTAAAATGTTTTGGATCTTGTCTAAGATGTTTTTGATCTTGTTTAAAATGTTGTGGATCTTGTTTAAAATGTTTTGGATCTTGTCTAAGATTTTTGGATCTTGTTTAAAATGTTTTTATCAAATCTAAGATGTTTAGGGTCTTCCTCAAGGCATCTTGTGTACCAATCTGCTGCCTCTTTATATTGTTAGTCATTTTCCTTTCAACTTGTGCAGGCCTCAGCATGAAAACCGCGTCAGTCCTTTCAGCAAATCGTTTCAATTCGACCAAGTATGACTTCAGTGAGCAAAAGCTGTTTGATTATTTGTTCATTAGACAGAGATATGGATCTTCTATACGCCCTGTCATCAATAAATCTCACCCTGTTCAAATGCAGCTTGGAATTGCCTATGTCCAATTAATTGAACTGGTAAGTAAGGAGCCTGAATTAACAACATCGTATCATACTATACATCAATAGTTCCGTCTTCCTCTATCTTGCCATCCAACTATTTCTTTATTTATATATATATATATGTTTATTCGAAACTCGCCTTGAAAACGTACGACATTGTACTAAAAGCTTTCTTCGTCTGACGCTCTCCAAGGTATGAATCGTCAGAAGGAAAAGTAAAGATGTATAGCCTTTTATAAGAAATATGGATCAAAACAGACAATTATAAGCAAGAAAAAAAGCTACCGTTTATCTATACTTTCCTTTCTGACGATTCATTCTATGAAGAATATTATACAAAAGTTTTTAATCATGTTTTTCGTGCAATGTTGCAGTTTTCAAGGCGATTTTCAAGTTTTGTACCACAGCAATATTGTTCAAAGATTTGATCTGTTTGTTTGTTTGTTTGTTTGTTTGTTTGTGTATGTCTGTTTAGCTATTTATCTATAGGTCTGTTTGCCTTCTTGTGTCTGATTATCAATCTGTCTATTCATTTATCTATAACTATAAAATTCAATTTATCTATTTGTCTGTTTTTAAGCTATCCATCTTTAAATCCATTGATTTATCTGTTTGCCTACTTGGCTGGCTGTTTGTGTATGTCTGACTATCTATTTGACTGTCTGATACCAATAAAATTAAGACTTATAACAGTCAAAAGTCTGATAGGAATTTTACAAAACCGATGTTTTTCCTTTCTTTTTGATAGGTGTAAGTCTTCTAATTAAGTACTAATCTTAAAGGGGGGAGCCTTAATAGTTTATATATGTACTTGTGTGCCTCTGTATTATGGACTGTGGCTATATGCTCTTGTGTATGTCAACATCCTGTTACATTCATGTGTAAATGTATTGATTCCAGATTCAACCTACTCTCATTTAGAACGAAAGACAACAATATTTAAAAAGCAATGTCTGGATACGACAGGTAAACTCCTGAATGCCTTGTCATAGAAACCTGCATATCTTCTTGTCAATATTTGTTTTATAAAAGGCACTGCCTTGTAAATAGTCATGACTGTAGTTATGACAATACCAACATTCCTTAGACCCTATCTATATGAGGCTAGCCAGCCCCGGTGCGCCGAGATTTGAGCAGACAAGGGAAGTTCGTAAGAGATCATGCCGACCGGACTAGCTTGGTTTTCACTTGAAAGTACATCTTGGTTTGGTGGAAAATTTAATTACGCTTGCACACATGTGACGTTTTCGTCTGTCTAGATGGGGCCAGCTCAACCTGCTGCGCTTACATGATCTCACTACACATCGATCTCGGGTAGGCGTGGCCAAAAACTGTAGGAACTGGGTTGGATATTTCTTTAACCATAATCACTATCACGAGATGCTTTAACAAAGAACCTCTTTTAGTGAAGGGAGGTGTTGAGTTTTCCTAACAGTATAATTCGTCTTGAATTTTGTATCATCCGTTCTACTGATCATTCATCAGTGCAATGGTATAGTGTGGCTATTCACTATATTTGACTCAGTTTTGGGTTTATAAAACGTATGTTAATATTTTTAAATGTCTCGTGCAGTCATTCAATAGAATAAAAAAATGATACTGAAGTAGAGGGGAAGGGTAGGGTAGGCGAGCTACTTTCCGCACGTTTAAGACCTATATATATGTGTGTATATATATTTTTCTGTATTAAGTCAAAACGTAAAATGCTTATTTGATGGACATATAATCTTCCTACATGAAGGTTCATGGTTTTTCCCATTGTTCTACAAAATTACTGTATTAATAATTTTTCTGATAGAATTATCATTGGAGACACAACTAGGAATTAATTGTAAGCTTTCAAAATAGATACACATGTTGCTGCTTACAATATATTGTGTGCATATACTACAGATAAATCACAATATATTACAGATAAATCACAATACATTACATATAAATCACTATATATTACATATAAGTCACTATAAAAATAGACAACAGAAAATATCAAAATAAACGACAAAATTGTTAAGATAAATGTTAAAAAGATAGTTTGAGGGGAACTCATAGAATTAGAGTCAAGCTAAATCTTCTCCATTCCTTTGTAACATCATTAGTCTAGTATGGATTCGATACCTAAACATTGACAACTAGTATGGAAAGAAGGTCAATGGTGTTTGAAATGAGATGCTATCGCAGACTGCTCAATATTTCCTGGAAAGACCACAACACCAATAGATATATCCTGAATGAATTTCAAAGGCAAGTAGGGAAGAAAGAGAGATTATTAGAAACAGACAGAAGGAAGTTACTATGGTCTGCCCACGTATGCAGAAAGAAAGAATCTTTAGCATACACCGCAATGAATGAAGACGTTGAGGGTATGAGTAGAAGAGGGAGACCCAGAAAGAACGGGGTAGGTGATTTGAAAGCGTGGACGAAGAAATGTGTTGAGGATTGCATTAGAGAAAGGGAACAACGAAAACTGTGGAGGAAGTGCCCTAACGATGAGACATGATTATGGGAAAGCCTAAACAAAAACTATTCTAAAAGGTTTAAGTAATACAAGCGTTAGACCTTCTGACCAAAGTTCTTGAGGGCATTATCTGTAGTTTGAAAAACGACAAAGATTATTATCCATCCCTTCTGGCCACGTTGATGTAATGCAATGTATGGTCACAAGTCTGGCATTGGCTCAAAATGTATCTGCTTCAGTATTATGAAATACTACTTGGCACAACACTACGAGCAAACGTTTTGCTTGAAGTATACAATATATGATTCGTTTTTTCTGTGTTTATCTTCGTAAATTATCATTGAGTTACACTGACGTAAGATAACTTGTTAACGTTCATTGTATTTCATAATCATAATTTAGTTGGAAAATGGTATGAGTAGCTTTATAACCTCATATGCACATAAAAAATAAAGTAATCATAGTAGCATATAATGCAAGTTATTATTAATGGTCTCCTTTGTTGTTTCTTTATAACACGCTACTGTTTACTTTCTATATTTTTGTTTTTAAGCATGTTGGTTATTACGGGAAAAGCCGAAACGGTAAAGGGAACATTACAATAACGGGGCAATTGATCTCACAAATTAATATTAATGGGGCATGAAGTGGGTATTGAAAAGCGAAAAACAAGATGAAACCCGATGTATCCTTATTGAATTCATGATGGTCAAAAATTCTTGAGCTTCCGGCGCTAAAATTGGCTACTTATCAAATAGCGTATTTGATAAACATACGACGCCTTCTATGGTATCACAGTTATAAAGTTTATCTGCTCCAATTTCTTTCAGACATGGCAGAATGAATTTCTAACGTGGAATCCCGATGACTACGGTGGAGTGAAAAAGATGACTGTAGATAAAAGTTTTGTGTGGGTCCCAGATCTCATTCTTCATGACAGGTGAGTGCAGCTAACAGTTATGAATTAGATAAAATACGAAACAGATGTTACGTTTGATCCATTTATTGCCGTTTGTAAAAATATCAAGATATAGAAAGATTGGTATTGTTAAATATATTGTAGTAGACAATAAGAGTATGCAGAATATATACTTGAATAATTGCAATCTTGAGAAAATCTGAATTCTAAGATTTTTGTCTCTGAAATCTGTGACGATTTTTACTGCAGTAAAAGATTTCTAGGTGATACTGGCTTTGTTGATAACAACTTTTGACGCGAATATGCAACTTTTCTTTAAGACTGAAACAATTAGTCGAAAGCCTGTCTTTACCCTCCGTTGATTGGCTGTCAACAGAATAGCTTTGTTCTGTTTAATAAGTAACGTTGGAGTGTGTGGTGATGATTATTACCAGCACGGATTGCATTTTCCTGTTTGATATTTGTGAGCATTTGCTAATTTATGCATTTATAAGGTAGGCACTAATTATACTTACCCCCGTGTACAAATCTCTAATTGTAATACACTAACAGACTTAAGAAGGTAACAAAAATATATAGAAATACATATCAAGGTGAGATTTTGGACAGTGAGTGAAATAACATAATTGTGAAGAGGTAACCTTTGGAAACAAACCTTGAATGGGGATTGAACTTGCGTCCCTTGCATTCTAGTCAGCTTCTCTGATATATAATTATAAATATAAAGTACAGACTTAATATCAAAGTAAAATTCAATTCATTTTTTGTCTCTTTTGTATATTTAAGTTTACGATTTTGATTTATGGTTTAATTTCTTTTACTTTCAGTGTAGGTGACACTAGCGCGGGATTGATTGATCAATCGTCCACCAGGATTGAGATCAATGCAGATGGTAGCCATAATTGGTTTGTGCCAATGATAATTACTTCCAAATGTAATGTGGATATCACTTATTTTCCATTTGACATGCAACGATGCATTCTTCGCTTCGGTTCTTGGACACATGACAGTACATTGTTAAATCTGACCAATAACAAAACATCTGCGGATACAGATAGTTATCTACCAAGTTCACAATTGGAATTGTTATCAATCCCTGCCAAGAGACATGTTATGAAATATGCGTAAGTAATTATGAGCTACTTGCATTTCTATAAGCACTTTTCTAATAAAGTAGAAATTAATCTGCCTGACAGAAAACATAATCCATCAATATACATATATAAGAGCCAGGATGATAAGTTTTTAAGGAAAAAAGTTCATGACTTTAAGCATTAAATTATTTTCCTATATCTGAAATCTTCAGAGAAATTGCAAAGTAAAATATTTCTTTAAAAGTATGAATAGTATGTTGGTGCAATACATCAAGAAAGGAAGAAATTATACTGAAAAACACATTAGCTAATAATTAACAAGGTGGTTAATGATGAACGTTCCAAAGGGGGACGTATACTCCTCAAA
This sequence comes from Chironex yamaguchii, assembly GCA_024741275.1. Lineage (NCBI taxonomy): Eukaryota > Metazoa > Cnidaria > Cubozoa > Chirodropida > Chirodropidae > Chironex > Chironex yamaguchii. Next base: position 9,672 of record JANTCA010032157.1, on the reverse strand, counting down.
TATTAAACAACATGTGCATTTTGGCTATCCTTAAAAGGGAGAAAAATCTTCATGCGCCAAGCTGGCTGGAAAACAAAACGAACAGGAATAAATTCAAAAATGTTCGGTGATTGGATTACTAATATGCAAACAATGTTGACTAGTAAATGATAAAGAAGAGTGGGAAAGTAATTTGCGAGTTAAACGATAAACCAATTTTGGAGACGAAAGTATGACTGACAAGGACCGAATACAAAGATTAGTAAGGCATGAGGGGCATCTTTTGGAAAATATGGATGTGTTTTCAATTTTACACGAGAGTTGTGGCGACTGAAACAAATTTTGAATAAAGAAATTATAAACAATTACTAAGAGGTTTTTTATACGAAATTGGAATAAAATCATAAACATTTGGAAAGGGAGCAGTAAATGTAGGCTTGCGATGAATAAAGATACGTAGTACATTATAAGTATGGCTTAAATGAATATCCCGAAAAGGTAGTTATTTTCCACTTTGTATGTAAAAGAGAGGTTTTATGCTTGTAATTAAGATGGTTAAGGAAAAGGAAGAACGTGATTTTCGAACAAACCGTTCCTCAATGCATAATATGTTATAAAGAGGATTAAACTGTAAAGGACATTTATAGGCCATTCTGTTTCTTTGATATAAAAACCCTTAGTCAAAGTAGAGTGAAAAGGAGAGCAAATTGTTTAACAAGTCAAGTAAAAATATTTGCGGTTCACATGAACATTTTTATGTAAAAGTTATGTATTCCAATACCATGGAAACATATGCAATAACGACAACGGCATATCAAATTAATTTTTAAATCAAAGAAATCATAAATAAAATTTTGGTTGTTTTAATTCGGCTCATTGTATGTTGTAATCAAATCGTCAAGTAGGGCAACCTGTGTTTGCCAACTTCCGTTCGCCAAAAGCTTGCCTTTTTGTAATCTGTAGTACGTAGTAACGGAAGTAACAAAGGATGTAAACATTGTTACAGTGACCTCACCGAGGGGGATCCCAGAGATGTGTCAACGATCCCAAGGAAACAATACCTGACAGTAATAAATAACAGTAATATTATAACACTGCCAATCATGGTTGGTTTTCAAATATTATCTGCTGCAATTTACAATAATATAGTATTCATACCTTGTCAATTCGTTTACTAGTTTATACTATATTTCATTTGTTTGTTTTTGACAGGGCTGGTCTTCCACCATTCACTGACATTACATATGAGTTATCTATTCGGCGTCTTCCTGGCTACTACGTCTTTAATGTCATCATTCCCTCTGTTGCTATCACAGGATTATGTCTTTGTGTTTTTGCATTCCCGGATGAAAACAGTGGGCGAATGAGCTTCATCTTTTCATGTGTTTTATCCCTCGTCTTTGTCTCTCTTATGGTTTCAGCAAACATACCTCTAAACTCGGATACTACTCCGTTAATTTCCATCTTCATGCTTATGAGCATTATTCAAATGACATTGGCTGGAGTATTCAATGTTCTTGTCATATGTTTTTATCGAGAATCAGGTAAGATTGTTTTGTAGCTTGTAAATCTTTTGATCTTGCAGAAGAGTCGCCCTGGTATAGTGGGTAAGACGAAGATCTTACAAGCTTCCGCGTCACTTTAAAAAATACCAATAATGATTAATTGAAGTAAGGGCAGCTCAATCCCACAAATAGCTTACTTCCTTGTAAATTCCTTAACCCTGTTCTGGAAATAAGCTATGCTCAGTAATGAGTATGCCAAGGAAACGTTTTAGAAGCAGTTATCAAGTAAACTGTACGTTTCAATAATCTCAACGGAGCACTTCCTAGTCTTGGAAAAAGCTATTTTCTACAATAAATTGAAGAGTAAATTCTCTAATCTTGTGTTGGTTGAAGATTATTTGCTCGGTCAACCTAACCCTGATAGAATTATGATTGACGATCTGTGTTGCAATTATTGATGATTTTTGTTTGCCGGAAATTAGTTTTAAAAAAATTACGTAAGATTCCTCTTCTATCTCTCTGAGGAACACTCTCACACATTTTGCATGACTTATTAATTTTCTGGAAGTCTCTGGATGCTATGCTTCTTCAACTGACTCATTGAGCCACCTGTATGAGTGGTGTAAGTTTCATGACACAGATCCAGTTCAATGTCTACAAAAAGTGCTGCCTTTCTGAGTGACTCCTATTTAAGAATGGTGTCTCACTTTTCCCTTGTTTTTGTCGTGCAGAGATGACGCTCCCTTTCATAGACTGACTTGCATAAATGATTCAGAAAGTGCCGTGGGACCTACAAGGCCTTACTCCTGCGATAGCCCGTCCTTAGTCCGTCATATCACGAAGGTTTTGTGAGTTGAAAACTCACAATGGATCGTTATCTTCTTCAAAAGGGCAGTAAAGTAACGAATTTTTTGACTTGTCTAAATACTGTCTACAATAATGAATACATGTCCTATTCTTGATCATAGGAAAAGAAATACCATATTGGATACGAATTGTGTTCTTTTATGTGCTTGCGCCATTTTCTGGAGTGTTTGTTGACACACGAACATATAACAAAAATCAAGAAGAACGATTAAGAGTTTGTGGTATACGATTTGTTGCCAAAAAACAACTCAATTCAGAAGTATTTACATATTACTCACAAACAAATGCAACCATCAAAGAAGTGGATTATAAAGATATTTTAACTGAATTTGAAAAGTTTAAAAGCAGAGACGATGCTGAGCAAGAGCTTTCATACATCAAAAGTTTTTGGCATTGCACTGCTAACGTAGTAGACAGATTGTTTTTCATTTTATTCATCATCGTATGGATTTTTTCGACTATTATGATTGTGAAAAAGATTCCTAATTGAAGTAGTGGATTATGCATTTCAAACAACGACGATGAGCTACTTGCTTGTCACGCATGCGCTTTTAATATTACTTTGTCATTGGTTGGATCAAGACTGCTAAAGACAATCTTAGGACACGAGTTACCCTCACGAAGACGGCATGATAAATAGTTCTTTCAAATCTTTTCTAGTTTTTTGCAGATAAAATCTACTCATTCCATATTATTGTACCGACGTATGTCTGTAATCTAATATCATTTTGAATAATTTCTTACAGATTTTTCTATGTATCTCAGCTTGGCCTGGATTTGGTTTACGCGCATAAAATTCTGTTTTTCATTAAAAGCCTTCTACAAGTTGGGGGAGTATTTCCCTGTTTTGTTTACAATTCGCTGTTGTTGGGGTTTTTTTCATCAAATTTTCCCTCCGAGTTTTTATTTATGGAGCAAATGTCCTTTTAAAGATTGAATTCGTAATTGTCTGGTATATATGTGACTTATTATACGTTGTATCTTAATGCACTAAACTTAAATGCGTTAAAATTAAATGCGTTAAACTTAAATGCATTAAACTTAAATGCATTAAACTTAAATGCATTAAACTTAAATGCATTAAACTTGATTGGAATAAGAGGTACTCCATTCAGCTATATAGCATTGTACTGAATTGCATTGTACTGGATTTGGACTGTACTGGATTTGGATTGTACTGCATTTGGATTGTACTAGATTTGGACTGTACTGGATTTGAGTTTTACTGGATTTGAATTGCACTGAATTGAATTTGATTTGAATTATACTTGATTTGGATTGTACCGGATTTGGATTTTACTGGATTTGGATTGTACTGGATTTCAATGGTACTGGATTTGGATTGTACTAGGTTTGGATTGCACTGAATTTGTATTGCACTGGATTTGGATTGCACTTGATTGAATTTGAATTATACTTGATTTGGATTGTACTAGATTTGGATTGTACTGGATTTGGATTGTACTGGATTTGGATTGTACTGTATTTGAATTGCATTGGGTTTGGATTGCACTGTATTTGCATTGTACTGGATTTGGATTGCACTTCATTGAATTTGATTTGAATTATAGTTTATTTGGGCTGTACTTGATTTGGATTGTACTCTTTTAAACCAAAATTTTCTTTCGTTAAAAGTTGCTTTAACTCTCATTATATTGCATTTGATTATTTTTGATCGGAGAATATTGTATTTCATTCCATTTCGTTTTAAATGGATACATTTTTAACATAACATGATAAATATTGGATTTAAATGGAATTACGTGATAGTGTTCTTTGCTTGTATTTTATTGTAATTTTCTGTGACAATTTTGCTATTTTTAGTTGCATGTCATTAATTGAAATACTAGTATTTGCTGTTTTTATGTTTAGTTAAAAACAATGACTTTAGAGATATTTAAGATCTCATTGAAATCTTTTGAACAATTTATACATAACTTGTAAAGAGATCTTGTGTAGTTTTTAAGAGGCGCAAGAAACCTGATCTTAAAACACAGATTTGTAGAAGCTTTATTCTCTTCTTTTCTTAAAAGAAATGCCCTCACTCGACGATGCATTATCAAAGCTTCCTACAAGGGAAAACTGATGTAACAGTAATAAAAATTCTTTTCTTTCTTATCTGTTTTAAATGCTTTAAAACTTTTCCTTTTAAACTAAGGTCGTTTTATAACAAGGATTGCCTTTCAGTGGAAGGCCCACCCCCCTTGCCTTCACAGTCATCAAAGTGCTTTATTCTCTGTGCATGTTGGCTGACAGACAGCTCTCTGTCTCATTCCCGAAGGATGATGTCACTTGTTCTGTTGTTCTGTTCTGTGTTATTTGTTGCTACGTCAGCCTCCTGTTTCTTCTTCTCTGCTTTCCCTCGATTTTCTCCATCAGTATTGTATATTGTAAGCTATTCTTTCCCACTAGATATTCCAGCAAAGTTATCAGTTGTTTATATATGATGATAACCAGCACACATTTTGCAACTCCTTGTCTGAACACCTCTTTGTTGCTCATTTTTTCCCTCCTGCAAGGGGCATGTAAGGTCAGATCCCTTTCGTGACACTACCAAAAGCTGGTTTGAACTTCTACCTCCGGATTAAAAGTCGATGTCTCTGGCCACTGCGCCACGGTTATCCGTAGAAACTAATATTGCCGTTCTCAAAACGAGACGAAGATATAGAAATAGACATTTTTAAAAGAACAAGCTTGAACCTCTTATTATGTAGCATAGAGTATTTTAAATTTTGATAGATTGACCTTCCAACAACAAATGCATTATCATTACATGGAAATCCATCTTCATTCTGGGAATATCTGATTGCTAGTCTTAGATACAACTGCGAGATGTATAAGTTAGTACCCAGTAGCACTGATGCAACATATAATGACAAAAAACTCTTTTACTGGGTCTAGACTGGTTGTTAATGCTTAATGTTAAATTTGGAAACAACATAGACACCTTTATCAATTTTGATTGAGTTATGTGCGTTTATGGTCCAGTGCTGGGTAAAACCTGAATCATGGAAACCTTAGACAGTAGTGCACGTATATCTGTACGACGAAAGGAAAGGTCGTCTTATCTTAAACGTCCGTTCGTTTTATCTTAAACGTCCAGCACATATGGTGTTTTTTCTGAAAGGTTTACAAGTTGACTGAAACTATCATTACTATTGGTAGACAGTCCTGCATCCTGCCTTGATTCATAAAGGATTCAATTTCTTTTGTGACAAATTAGAACATTATATATCGGTTTTCTATTTCAATTTTAATATAGTTTTCATGCAAGGTTTTTGTCTCAGAATGAAGGTTGCTTACTTTCGGGATACAATTATAAATTGTGACAAGACAAGGAATGCGATCATTACATTGTAGTTATTGAGACAGATATTAGTCGCTTATTCCTTAACAATTATTTATTATGAGATTAAAGGGAAAGTCTATATGCATTATGTATCTCAAAGTCATTCTACATTTCTCTGAACATTTTTTTATATTTATGGGAGTACATCATTTACGAAAATCATGGTATCAGTCAAATTGATTGCTTTTCATCTTTTCTATACCTACTAGAGTTATCAATCTGGTCTATGTGGCTGTTTCCGATCTCATATACACTTTAATGATAAAGTGAGAAAGGCCTGGTATGTCTTGAATGTAGTCAGTCAATCGCTCTATATACATTTTGATTTTCCTCTTGTTTTTAGAATCGTTATAGCCAAACTGGATTAATTTGTCAGCAAATTGAATTTCTCTGCATCAATAAAATAATAACCAGAACTGATACCATCGCTCTTTGTAACAAAAATCTGTAGATTTTCCTCTTAATTCAATTTTTTGCCACCATTACACTACCTGGCGCCTTCTAAGGGCCATAATATGAAACTGTTAATTTAACACCATCATTGACACAAATAACTGTCCTAAACGTTCTCACTTTTATTTTGAAGGCATTAAAACTTCTTATAAATATACAAACTGCTTATAAATATTTAAAACGGCTTATTGATATGTACTTCAATGATCCAACTATGAAAGTATGCTGACTCTGATACCAAGTTCACCTTGTTTTCAAAGGGGCTGTTTGGATGTTACAGGGAACAGAAGTCAGTTAGTTATTCATTTTTCAGTTTGTTTGATCAGCTTTATCGTGGAAAACTTTACTTTGCAAAACTTGAAAAATATTAGCAAAAGTGATGGACCTGTTTTTCACCTGTAAACCTTTTTCAAGAAAAGAAATCAATGTTTTTAGTAAAAAAGTTAAACTAACATTCTTATTCATTTTCTGTTTGATATTTGGATAATTCATAGAATATCCATCTTTATGGTACATAGTTTTTGTCTCGGTTTGAACGTTTCATACAATCGGGAGATTGTTTACAAATGTAACAAGATTAGAAATGAAATCACCATTTCATTTCAGTTGGCAAACAATCCTTTATCTTACCCTGTAATTGGTAAAGAAATATATGTCTTTTGTCAAAGTAATACATATTTTGACAAAATCTTCTGTTCTTTGTAATAACATGTTTTTATCTTTATGATGAAATCTAGGTCATTGGGGGTGATTTTAAAGATCATTTGAAAACAACATTTCAATGACACATGTAGACATCGACCCCAGGTTCTCTCCAAGAAAGAAATTCAAAAACTACCAAAAAGGTTGACCTCAAAATAACAACCCTTTAAAGAAAGAGTCTTGTTTGGGTTGATGGTGTCATAAATGTGGACGACTGGAATTAATTTTTTTTAAACTTCGATTGATTGTCCTGACTTTTTAATCCACTGATAACAATATGTTTATGCGTTTCACTAAACTATAATTCTCGTGGCTGCTTTTGGTCGTAAACATGCACGACGAGCGTGCAAAATAAACAAAAAAGGAAGACAGACTGACAGCGTGCCCTTTAGTCATAAAATAAAAGGGGAATACAAGGGTGGAAGCAAATTAGACTGTTAAAGAAAGGATAAATATTACTGTTGTACTAAACTATGCTGGACAAGTGATGTTTATTTGAGGCGTCCATGTTCTTTAATTCCTCTCTCTTTGAACCCGTTTGTTCACACTACATGACAGGGGGGTGACCAGGAAATAACCAAAGATATATCCACACACAGCATAACGTTTGATCCACATTAGCAATAAAACTGAACGGAGGAGGGGTGATTAAACACAAACTCTTTTAGCTATAAAAACTACAACAGACATTTTAGCCTGCACAACATCAGTCAAAACGACTATTTTAATGTTAGTGAATATAGATCTATGGTTGTTGCAAGCATTGTTTTGCTCTATTGTGCATCTTGTTTCATCGCCATTTTATTTATCTCCATCAAAGGAAGTTACTTCATCAAATTTGATATTTTAGAAGGTAATTTTTTCAACAAGCGTTCATTCTTCGACAAGACGAACATCTTCTTGATTCAATGTCAATCAAATGTGACGTATCCCCCCTGGATTTTGACTGACAATACAATTCACGCGCCTCTGATCATGTCGGTCAGTTCTCGGGTACCAGTCCATCAAGAGCGAGATTTTTTTTCGCGAGTATTTTTCGGCGTGTCGCTGAATTTTTAATGAGCTAGCAAAAATGAAGTATGGAGTTGGAAAAAGGATAGATTACAAGGTAAGTTAACGATCGATACTTTAGTTCTATTATGCAAAACTGAATCTATTGGACTAAGACTGTGCTGTCTTCCTCCTTCAAACCTTCCCAGATGAGACGATCTGTTGCTCTTATGGACTGTGGGCGTCCTCGACTAGCGAGAGTATAAACAACTGTCCTAGGCCATATGAATGTCTGTGATAGAAAAAAACTTATTATTAGCCGGATTAGACATTACAAACTAGCAAGGGGAAAGTGAATACAGATTTTTAAAGAGGAAAAGAAATGGTCTTTTTTGACAGAGACGGTTTTCAAGCTTGAATCTTTATCATATTTGCTCTGGAACCGACAAATTGACGTTAGTGGCATTTTGATGCAACAATGTTTTATTACAAGAGATTAGATGCTGAAAACGTAAGAAAAAGTTAGTTCTATCATAATGACAAGGATTTGAATAATAAATCGCCATGAGTATGACTTCCAAGTATAGTATACAAAATGGCATTTCTCAAAAACGACTGTTGCCTTGACCATGCGTGTAATATGTATGTATTTGAAGACATTCCATCCAGGAAAACCATTTTTGGGCATTTTCCAAGTTATTCTTAAACAAAAATCTGATTTATTGCTTTAAACCTAAGTTGTGTTAGAAAGTGTATTATTTTTAGTGTTCAAAATCACGATCTTTGATTTCGCACGAGGGAATCAACACAACGTAACATCAAACTGGTACTTGTGATTTGTTATCGATTAGTATTCGAGGTTTGAGCAGGCTTAAAATACGATTTTTAAGACAGAATTAACTATGGTTGTTTGTTACTGCGAGACTGGACAGGCTTTTATTCAGTGTTATTAAAACCGAACAGTTACGTTACCTTCCGTTTTCCCAACATTGAATATTGAGTAGTAGGTCTTCACATCAAGTTATTAATATTTCAAAGAAAACCATTACAGCATGTTCACTGAAGAAAAACATTCAAGACGATATTAGTCATAAGCATTTTGATTTAAAAGTAAACTACAGCATCTAACCATATTTTGTTTCAAGCACGAACTACTAAGAAATTTCAACAAGTATTCGCATGATGATATTGCATTAACATTCTCACAAGTTGCCCTTTTGACATGAATAGATGCTCAGTATATCAAGATTGACGTTTTTCATACAGACGGCCTTCACAATGATCGCAGCTAATGACCTTTTAAAGAGTCACTGAAAGCACACAGAATATGGCTTGATCTCTACATTGCCAACCAAAAAGGTTAAAGTAAGCGCACTCCAAAGAGCCAATAGACTTTATATACTTCCTGTAAAGATAGCAACATGTCTATATTCTACACGATCTTGTTAGAATTTGAGGCCTTTGGGCCTGACGAATGTAAAGGTAGATGCATCGAGGAATCCTTTTGACTGTCACAATAATCGAGGTTCCAGTCGTAATCTAGTTTATATTGTCTATTGGGATGGATTGTCCTTGGTATTAATCTGTCGCAATATTTTTCACATGTAATTCATTTTATACTATCTGTAGACCTTAAAACATAGCAAACATGATTGAAAGATAGTAGGATAGATGGATAGATAGATAGAAGGATAGATAGGTAGGTAGATAGATAGATAGATAGATAGATAGAAAGATAGATAGATAGATGGATAGATAGATAGATAGATAGATAGACAGACAGACAGACAGTCAGACAGATAGATAGATAGATAGATAGATAGATAG